>JAVQJG010019892.1:0-11350 GCA_036024015.1 Craterocephalus amniculus | reverse complement strand
GCAGGACAGAAGATGCCTCCTGCTGCCTCCAAATCACACAAACATCATCATCATTTCTTCCTCCTGACTCACTCAAGTCTTTGCTGTTATCTGTTTAAAGATTACACATGTCCAAAGTGTGAAGATGGCTGGGAGCATCATGGAGGAAAGTTTTATTATTTCACCACCACTAAATTATCCTGGAAAGAGAGCAGAGCTGGATGTAAATGTCGAGGAGGAGACCTGGTGAAGATAGATAACTTCGATGAGCAGGTATAAAACACTGCTGCACCTTCATCGTGTTTGCTTTTTTGACAAAATACAGAAAATCTGGCAGTCAGTATAGTTTTCGTCAACGATAAGGAAGACAATTATGCTGGTAAAAGATCGTAACTTTTTTTTTCATGTTTTTTTTCCTATTAAAACTGATGAAAGTTAGACTAAAACCTTTGATATATTGTCAGCTAAAGCTGGACTAAATCAATCACATATCCAAATAGCTAAATGTGACTAAAACTATGTATTTTCATCAAAAAGACTTAAGACTAAAACTCAAACGGTTGCCAAAAACAACACTGCAGTGAGTCAGTGCTTCCATGGCAGGGGCAGGTCGTAGGTCATCACTGGCTGCCTTTCTATCACAGCTTTTCGCTGAATGAAAGAGATACTTTTAACATTAAAGTACAATTGCAATATGCCAGTGTTTCTGTTGAATGGTAATTAGCACATTAGCCACGAATCGTCCTGTGAGACTCCAGTTTGAGGAAGATAGAGATAGAAGATGTTTTATGTTTCAGATCATTTTGCTGTTTGTTTTGGAGGATGGCAGTAATATTTTTCTGCTTATTTATAAGATTAGCGTCTCCTACTCTGTTATTGCCATGTCTACTCCAAACAAACTAGTTACATGCCCCCATTACATCAGGTATGGTGGTAATGCAGAAAAAACACTTCATTACACTTTTACAAAATGTATCTGTTTTGATACATTTGAAAAAACCACCTCCTGGGAGCGTAAAAACTTTTTAGCGAAATGTCGACCATAATATCTTAGAACCATTTTCATTTACTTTTCTGTTCAGAAATTCCTGGATGAGAGACTGAGAAAGAAGATGGTGGAAAGTGAGGACAAGTTCTGGATCGGACTGACAGACTCAGAGAAAGAAGGAAGATGGATGTGGGTGGGCGGATCATCTCTGGATGAAGGGTTTGTTCTGACAACATTTTGCTCCATTTCCAGGATCAAAGTCATCACTTTTTATTGAACCTGTTCTCTCTGTTCTTCATCACTTAGTTTGCATTTTTGGTTCAAGGGTGAGCCGGACAATGGTAAAAATACTTCTGAAGAGGACTGTGTGAGGATGGGGGAGAAAGGAGGAGCTCATGAACATAAGAGTTGGTTTGACAAAGACTGCAAAGAGCCTCATAAAAGTATGTGCGAGAAAGAAGCAGCAACTGGGTAAATGTAATCTGTAAGAGGTTAAAGTTCAGTTCAGCTTCTAGAACAATCTCAGTTCAGGATCCAGAAGCTGCAGCGATGCTGTTTTTATGAAGCTAAATATTTAAAGTTCCCTTCCAGACATGTTGGAAGAAAAAAACTCTGATTTAATCGCTGTTTTATGGCTCTCATACATTAGCAGGTTCACCAGTCACATTTATTAAATTATCCTCCACCAGAAGTTTACCTGTCTGTCAGAGGACAGATGTTAAAGGACCAGAATACATCAGTGATTTTCCGACCCAGTATGAACCCAACAGACACTTAAGTTCATCTGGATCTGGTCTCTTATTAGTTCACAGAGTCAGAACCAGACATGGAGGAGCTGCATTCAGCTTCTATGCTGCACGTGTCTGGAACAAACTCCCAGAAAGTCTCAGATCAGCAGAAACACTCAGTTTATTTAAATCCAGGTTGAAGACCCTCCTATTAACTGTTCTTCACTTAGTTTTTATCTGAAATTCCTGTTTTTTTAAAGCTTGAATTTTAAACTTAATCATGTTTTTAATCTGTTCTCCATTTATGTATTTCAATCTGTTAATTTTGTTTATTTTTCTTAAAGTTTTTTTTCATTTCAGTTTTTATTTGTCACTCTTCCGTTTTAATGCACTTTTCTCCTATGTAAATGACCATGAATTCTCCTGTACATGAAATGTGCTAAAAAAATTGCCTTGCCTTTGATAATAATAAAGAATAAATAATTACTGCTTTTAAGAGTAAAGTTAAGTTTAATTGAATGTCAAACCTTGACATTAACAAAATGAGGATCTCATTTGTGCCCCTGCCTGGTCCCCAATCCAACTTTTCTAGACCCGCCCCTGATGAAGTATAAGCCCTGCTCTGATTCTGATCCCAGCACCTGGTCATGACTTCTCTCACCACATTCATTCGTTGAACCGTTGTGGTGAAGAAGAAGTGGAACCAGAAGGCAAAGATACTGATTCCTGCTCTCACCGATGGTCAGGAGCTACGGATGGTGACAGAAAGAATGAGGTTTCCAATACAAGCAGCTGAATGGAGTTTCCTCCGCAGGGTGACCAGGCTCTGCCTTTTGAAAGGAGGGATTTCAGGAAATGGGACACAGCTTTTAAATTCTATGTACATCCACATGTGTGATATTGTAAACCTAAACAATAAAACAATAAATGCATTTTATCTTATTTGTGTTCCATGTTGCACATATTCAGTTCTGTCTTGTGTCTGTGTGTCTCCTTAACACCACCTCCTACCTCATGCAGCATAGATTCATTCTGCTGCTGTGTTCCTGTTCCATGAGACGGTTTCAGCCTAGCTTTAGCTGTCAGACAGATGTTTTCATTTGGGATGCACCGATACCGATATCAGTATCAGCACAATACTATGTGCATATTGGCTGTCTGATTCAGTCGCATTCATTCAGTCCCATTTTGTCGCTACCAATGATGCAAGCTCAGTGGTTTACTGTGTTGTGACTAACTGTTGTCTACTTGCTAATTTTCAATTGCTGTGCAACTTCAGGGACACTGTAGAGGTCAGACTTTGGAGCAAGCAGCCATCCTTGTTAGTGGTACAGCTGATGTGCTACACAAATGTATGTAAAGGTTAAAGGAATAAAATTAAATTCTACCAGTAAATCAAGAAAACAACGGGAGAATTATTCAGAAGAATCCACATCAACATCATCAAACCTCAATAGTCTCAGTGCCATGACACATTTATATAGAAACCAGCGTAAATTATATTATATGATACACAATTCACAAGTTTTCAGACTGAAAACATTTAATGTGTAATTTTATTTTCTGCATCAACGTCTCAAATTCAGATTATTGTGGGATTATTGTGGTCAATCCCAGTTTTGGAACCACTGGTGTTTTTACTGTTTACATTGTTTTTAATGTTTTAATTTACTTTGGTGTCTTTTCTCTACATTGAATGAATAGTGCATATATCTTTGAAACAGCATCAAACTGTTTTAAAGTGGAATTAACAACATCAGAGCAAACCTGCTCATCATCAGTGGAACATAAAACATCAGTTTTATCTGAATAAACTTGAGGAACTTGAGATGACGTCTTGTCCTCCACCTCTAAATACAGCAGGAAGTTTATTAGACGCGAACACGAAGACGTCGTTCAGAATTTCTTCCTGATCAGACTAAAGAGGAGCGAGGACATGTTTATGGTGAGTCCTGATGATTTTCTGTGAACAAAAATAAGAAACTCTGAGACAACATGAGAAACAGTTTATTCTCTGACCCTTATAAAGTAAAAATATCTAAACCAGACTTAACTTCTTGATCACTTATTTGTCTGAAATCTTAGTTGTCACAGGTTTAACTTCCAGCAGCAGAAATAAAATAAAAACTTTGAGGTGAAGCTTTAAAAATGCTTCGATCTGACCCAGAACAGCTTAAATGTGTGTGTTGCAGATAGTTGGACTGAGGCTGAAGTGTGTGTGTGATGAGCCGTCCACAGACCTGCACAGAAGGTAAAAACGTTGATGTGGTGGTAAATCAGCAGAAAGGTGAAGAAGAAGCTGCAGTCAGATCTGAGAGCTCATCATCACACACACAAGCACCAGGCTGCTGAACATAACACACACACACTGGAATAAAACAACATTTCTGCAGCTTTAGGCCACATTTACTGCTCTACCACAGCAAGACATGATCGCATGTGATGGGACATTAGAGGAAAACTAAGAGTGAATGTTGTAATTTTATAAGTAAGAATCTATAAGAGTAAAAAACATTATCTTGAGTTTAAATCATACAAAACACACTTCAGGGGGAAAAAAAGGAAGTAATTATGATGAAGGTTGTTTTTTCTATCTGATAGTGATGTTTTTTCTGCAGGTTGGCTGTGCTTGGAAATCTAAGATTAAAGCAGAAATTATTAACAAAACATTTTCTTCAGTTTAAAAACAGACAGAAAAAAGAGGAAATAATTATGAGGAAGGTCATATATTATCTGATACAGAAGGTGTTGGGAAAGTTTTTTCCATGTTCTGCTCATGTTTGCAAAATTTGTATCGTGAGAAAATATTTTAACTTGTTTTATCTGACAGTAAATGGTTGATACAGATAAAAAATTTACTGGTCTTTTATCTCATTACAAATACATTGAAGTTTTCTATTAATCAATTAAATTCTACTATTAATTTAAAAAGAACTTTTTCAATATGTTATAAACAAGAAAGTGAAGCTGAGTCAAAAGTTTGCAGACAGTAATGAGTTCACCGTTTTCACCATCTTTATTTTTTATGTATTTCACACATCAGCAGAGAGGAGGGAAAAATCAGACAGCTTCATGTGGTCGGTGCTGCAGCACAAGTGTGACTGATGTGCTTCAGCTTTACCTTCCAAATTATTGTTTTAACCTCATAAAGAGTGTAGATTGTCAGAACAGTTTACCGTTCCTCTAATCCCATTTGATCTGATCCGGGGATAGAAAAACAGAACTATGCAAAATCTTGTGGGTCACAAAGACCTGTTTTAGAAACATGCAGAAATTTCTGTTTTTTAATGAAACAAGTTAAAATAAAAATTTCAGAAGAGATCAGAAGGCTTCACGGTATGAGATAAATATATATAATATGTTAATTTGTAAAGTGTCTATATGACCATCCTGGCAAGCTTTAATGTTTACAAAATACCACAAACAATTACTCCTCTCTCCAGATTTTAACTGAAAAAGAAGTTAAAAAAAAGACCGAAAATTGCTCAAAAGGTTCAGCATTGCATGTTTATAAATTACATATTATACTTTTTTAAAGTATTTATTCTGATGTGATGTGAGTTTTTTCATAAACAGCTATTTTGACATTCATATAAGGAAGAAAGAATATTTAGCAATATCATTACAGCACTTGCTTTAAAATTATAATGCAATACAGATTTGAGATCATTTCCTCCAGCACTACTGTAATCCAGTGTTTCTGAGCCGTGGTCATCAGGACCCACTGCATGCATGTTTCAGGTAAATCCACAGCTGAAAGACAGAAAGGGCTAGTAATAAGGCAGCAAAAACGTGATGAGGTAATTAAACAAACAAAATCAGGTGTGTTGGAGTAGGAACACGTCGAATAGTGGATCCCGATGCCCAGGATTGGGAAAGAGTAGGACATCTTCTCAAAATTCCCTTAAGAAAGTAAGCTTGTAAGATGAATTCATTATTTTCATAGAAGAGGTACGTCATCTCATGAAACAAACATAGCACTGATTTGTACCTTTAAAGGAGCATTGAGCAGGTTCTGGCTTTTTTCCAGAAGTCTGCCCCCCTCTGGCAACAAATGGAAGTGACGCAAATGTTGTGCACACGCAAGATGATGAAGGAGCTTCGACCTTTTAACAGTTAAAAGAGAGAAACAAGCTGCAGCCTGGATTAGATGAGTAAAACTGATTTATAGGTATTGAGAAGAGGTTTATTGTTTGGTTGTTATTCATTCTATCGTACCAAACATGAGGTTTGTTAAATCTGCAGAAACCCAGAGGTGAATGCATGAGCAGATGTTCAGTGTGTGTTTCATTGTGATATCAGAGAAGCTGCTGTGTTTTCTGGTCCAGGTGTTGATGTGATTCTCCTCTAAATGCTCCTCAGATGAAGCTGCTTCCTCTCACCATGAAAACCCAAACAGAGGCAAGGATAAAAACAGGGATAAAATATATTAACAGGCTGATTAGAAATTAAAAGGAGCCTGATGTTTTCTTCGTCCTGGCCCAAAACAAGGAGTCCCAGTCAAGCCTAGATGTTATCCAGGTAACTTCAAACTTCACTTTATTGTCCCCTGAGGGAAATTTGTTTTGGAGGCAGGTAAAACATACAAACATATAAAAACACATAAAATCACATTCACATGATATAACACTGGGTGGAACTTAAAGTAAATTCAGTTGTGTGGTGGCTTGTGTGATAAAGGAATTTTTCACCCTGTTTGACCTCTATTGAACCTGTTCTCTCTGTTCTTCATCTCTTAGTTTGATGTTTTGGAGCAAAGGTGAGCCGGATAACTGGAAAGGTAACCATGTAGAATATCCCGCTGGAGAGGACTGTGTGAGGATGGGGGAGAGAGGAGTAGATGCTGATCTGAAGTGTTGGTTTGATAAAAACTGCACCATCCCTCATAAAAGTATCTGTGAGATAGCAGCAGAAACTAGATGGATTTAATCTGTAAGAGGTTAAAGTTCAGCTTCTAGAACAATCTCAGTTCTGGATCCAGAAGCTGCAGCGTTGTTGTTTTTATAAAGCTAAACATTTAAAGTTTCCTTCCAGACATGTTGAAAGAAACATTAAATACCCTGATCTTATTCATGATTTCTATCTTTTCTTATTCGTCTCATTATAATGTGCTACATCAGCAGTGTCACCTGGGACGTAAATGAAATGCTTTTCATCCATAAACTGAATGAAAATCAGGATAAGATACACATGGAGATCCTCATAAATAAAATCTAAATATATATTTTTTCTTATCCTGAACTAATAAATCAGGTGAAACATTTAAACTAGACTCACCTTCTTGTGTTATTGGTCTGTAGAGGAGGATCCACAAATCCACTCAGAAACTGGCCCATCTCCTTCTGTCTGTCTTGTTTATTGTTGATGAAGAAACATTAATAATCTTCCATCTGGAGATGGGTTTGTATAGATAGGTGGGTGTTTGAACACGAATAAAAGAAAAACAATGTTTATAAACTGGCTGCAGTAACAACATATTTTCAGTTCATATTAAAATGTGTAATCTGCTGTTGGTCATCTCTGATTCTCCCACCCTCCTTCCTGCTTAGCTACCTTCAATAAAGGCCACTAGAACCCAAAAATCCTTTAAAAAAAAGAAAGAATTGAACTTAGTTTAAAGAAGCAGCAGTGACACCTGCTGGACTAAACCTGACATGAAAGCTTCTGAAGAGGCAGCAGATTTAGCCCGGTGAGCAGAGACAGTTGTTCACTACTTCATTGGAAAAAGAGTTAAATGCTCACAAGAACTGTTTTAAAATTTGTTTTTCAATTTTTAATTTGATAAAAGAAAAAATGCACACAATAAAAAATGACTAATTTCAACATTAAATTAAACTCTTACAAATTTACTAACTTGACTTACTCAAAACCACAATTTACATTGTTTGTCTCTACAATCCTAATGGATAGGAGTTAAAACAAATCAAATTAAAGTTTTTCATGCACTTGTCATCACAAACACACACACACACACACACACACACACAGTGTCGCATCTCTTTTCCATTAAATTAAAACTCTGCCTTCTAGTGTCTGTCTCTTTAACTGAGACAATGTTAAAAAATTATTTGAGCTAAATATCTAAAAGACAAATGGCCTGACACCGCTGTGCGGAAACGATACCTCGGGGAGCCGCCCCACCGGTGACCACAGAGGGCATCGCCACAGGTTTAGGTTTAAGTTTTTATATAAGTTCATATGAATACATAAGTTAAGTTTTTACATCTGGTAATCTGCTTATGACTTCACACTACCTGTAAACTTCTCAACAGGCTCCTCTTTGAGGTTTTAAGAAAGTCAGAAAAAAACAAAGAAAATACACGGGGAATTTATTATGTGTAGCACATTACTTCCGATGAGTCACGCTGAATCAGTATTAAATACTAAGTAAAGTTCAAACTACTTAAAAAGGAATGTCTTTATTCAAGGCTTGGCTTGGAAGGTGCCTGATGATGGGCCTGATGTAAATGTCTTACATTGTTTAGGTCCAGGTGATAATGGTCTTGATTCTGAACCTGAGAGTTCTGGAGATGAACGAGTCTCTTTTTGTAAAGAACATGTGGGACACACAGGCAGCATTGTGGGAAAGTGGATCAGGATTAGTCCTCCACAAAACACAATTCAGTCTCACAATCTCCTTTCATAGTTCCCCAACTGATTTACCAAAATGTTGCTCAGATTACCTGTACAGTAGCAAATGGAAAAGGTTCAAAGCCCTCACCAGTGTGAAATAAAGTGTGACCATTAGTATGACAGAACTAAGAAGGAAATCAATTTACATACACATATTTTCTACAGTAATGCATTGGGTTTTGAAGCGTTATTTTCAGAACTATTAACTATAATCGATAAGTCATACCTCTATATCTGTAAAGTAACATTGTTTTGCTAAAAGTCAACATTTTTTAACAATTGTGAGTAATAATTTTTTTTCCCTTTTGGGCTGTGAGCAAATGGAAAACCAGTAAATGATTAACAAGGACAAAACAAAGGAAATGAATATGCAGCAGCAGTTAACAAGAGGAGCTATGCTAAATTAGCATAGTGGCTAACAGATTGAGTCATGTTAGCAATACACCTGATGTTCTACATAAAGGTACATTAATACAGACAAATTAAAGTATCAATTAAGAGTATACACATTGAAGTTGCACAAAAAAACCTTAAATTTACTTTTAGTTCAGAGTGTAGTTAATAAAACATGAAATATTTTATAAATTTACTCGAATTTTTTTATTTTTTATTCTATAATCGCATAATGTGCTCCAACCACTGGTTCACTGCTGATTAAACTATTTTCGAACATAAGATGTTGCTTGTTCTGGTCTTCAATTACAAATATTCCGGTACATTTAGAGATTCACTGGTTGTTTTGAAAGTTTTGAAGAAAGTTGTGATTTTTTTTCCTGAAGCATCGTTTGTTTAAACTGAAGTAAATGTTAAGAAAATAACACATATACATTCTGATGAAAATTTTAAAGATAATTTAAAATGAGAAAGCAACACATCAAAATCTTTCCTTTTTTAGAAATATATATGTACACAGTACACACATTTAGCAAAATGATTCAGCAGTGATTTGGCCAGTTTCCCAGAAGTAGTTATATTTATACACAACTGCATCATTCGTTGGAACAAGAGTCATTCAATTGGGTAAGCGAAAAAACGAAAGAAAAAAATGTATAAAAAGTTTCAGAGAGAAAAATATAAAAAGAAAAAAAAAGAAAAGAACCCAAGGTCAGCACACCCTCGACTGCTGCAACTCGTGAAATGAAAAACTGAATAAGTGAAAAGACAACTTATCATTGATCCTAGTATTAAAGAACACAAATCATCATTTTTATGTGAATAAAATTGAAACAGCTTTTTAAATACAAGGAATATACGGTCGATGACATCTTCTAGACTTTTAAACACTACAGGAAGTTGATGAAACACAAAGTTGTGAAATATCAAGTTGTTGCACAAAAATTCTTCCTGAACAGACCAAAGAGGAGCGAGGACACGTTTATGGTGAGTCCCAACATTTTTATGGAAAACAACGAAAATCTGAGGCGACAACTTAATTTCCTAACCCTAAACTATTTATTAGGCATGTGAATGGGAATTCAACTCGCAATTCAATTCGATTCTGATTCTCGGGTTGATGATTCTTGATTCACAATAAAATTCTCTTTAGCAAATAAGGGTGCAAATTCTGGGACTAACTACATCCCTCTATAAGCTAGGAGGTTTTAGAGGAAAATTAAGTGATTTTAGGAATCTTTTGATAAAGAGGTGACATCTGATTTTGCTTACCTTGCAAACTTTTACATTTCTTTGTCTCAAGTCTCAAAATTTCGATTCTTGGAAATTTTGGATAAATTCAATTTGAAGCTCGATCAATTTTCATCCTGAGAATCTCATATCTTTGTTTTCACACATCTCCTTTCCAGCAGTAAAATAATTTAATAAAATAAAAACTTTGAGGTGAAGCTTTAAAAAAGCATTGATCTGACCCAGAACATCTTAAATGTGTGTGTTTTGCAGACAGTTGGACTGAGGCTGAAGTGTGTGTGTGATGAGGCGTCCACAGACCAGCACAGAAGGTAAGAACGTTGATGTGGTGGTAAATCAGCAGGAAGGTGAAGAAGAAGTTGCAGTCAGATCTGAGAGCTCATCATCACACACACAAGCACCAGGCTGCTGAACAGAACACACACACTGGAATAAAACATTTCTGCAGCTTTAGGCCACATTTACTGTTCTACCACAGCAAGACATGATCACATGTGATGTTTTATCAGTTTAACACTAAAATCAAATTAGAAACTGTTGATAAAATAAAAACAGTTTCTAACTTTGATTTAACTATCATTAAAAAAAAGCTATTTTAATAGGTTATAAACAAGACTTAAAGTGAAGTTGAGCCAAACGTTTGCAGATATTGATGAGTTCATCTGTTTTACCATCTTTATTTTTCATGTATTTCACACATCAGCAGAGAGGACGGAAAAAGTCAGACAGCGTCATGTGGTCGGTGCTGCAGCAGAAGTGTGACTGATGTGCTTCAGCTTTACCTTACAAGTGATCGTTTTAACCTCATAAACAGTGTAGATTGTCATAACAGTATACAGAGTTTCCCTCAGAAACTCTGGGATGTTCCTCTAAACCCCTTTGACCTGATCCAGGAAACTAAAAACAGAACTATACAAAATCTTTGGCCATCAATTGACCATTGACCGTTAAATTAGAGAAACAAGCTACAGCCTGGATTAGATGAGAAAAAACGTATATGTATTGAGAAGAGGTTTAGTGTTTAGTTGTTATTCATTCTATCTTACCAAACATGAAGTTTGTTAAATCTGCAGAAACCCAGAGGTGAATGCATGAGCAGATGTTCAGTGTGTGTTTCATTGTGATATCAGAGAAGCTGGAGGTGTGTTGCTGTGTTTTCTGGTCCAGGTGTCGATGTGATTCTCCTCTAAATGCTCCTCAGATGAAGATGCTTCCTCTCACCATGAAAACCCAAACAGAAGCAGGAAGCTGCCGTCAGACAGACTGGTCCTGCTGGTCCTGGCTGCTCTGCTGGGAGCTGCTGTCATCGTCATTTATCGTCTCTGTGAGATTTGGTTTCCTTGTTTAAACAGATAAAAAATGAACAATAAAAAGGGAA
>JAVQJG010019888.1:0-33613 GCA_036024015.1 Craterocephalus amniculus | reverse complement strand
GACAGACAGACAGACAGACAGACAGACAGACAGACAGACAGACAGACAGACAGACAGACAGACAGACAGACAGACAGACAGACAGACAGACAGATAGAGAGAGTCATATACTTTGTGTGCATTCAGCTTTTTGGTTATCTAAATTTTAGATTTTAACCAGTTACATTATCTTTTAATCGAAATCCTCCTTAAACTGGTGCTGAAGTTGTATGTAAGCATATTTTCCTGTGTAACCATTAAATTAATCCCATTTAACTGCCACAAGAGTTCTTCATCTTGTAATAAAAATCTAAATAAGGAAACACACTAGATTTTTCTACTTAAAATTCATTTAAATATAGGCTATGAATATTGAATTTTAATAGAAATATTAATGATTAATCGATAATTGATTGTTAATTATCCCGATAATTGGCTAAGACAATTTAATCGAATGCCCGTCCCTAATGGAAACAACACAAATACTTTGCTCCTCATCAAGTTGAATTTCCCTCTTGGAAACACATTTTAGTCTTTTCCACGATTCGAACTGAAAGGCCTCTTCAAAGCCATGTTTCCAGCTGATCCACCAGATGTGACAGCTCCTTAAGCTCTCCTATAGTACTCTTTTCTGGAAAGCACTCATCTGCGAGGTATTTGTTTTGGAAATGCAAATAAGGTGATTCCATATCATTTTTACCAGAGCATGCTTTTCTGTATCCCCATTATTTACATGTGATTTGTGAAAATAAACCTAAGACTTGATGCCTTCTGCTAGCCTCGCCTATCATGCCACAACTAGTACCTCTACTTGATTCTCACTTTACAAATCAGTCGGTTTCCTGATTATGTGGACTGGATATGGACATGTGGATATGGACTGTAGGTGAATATGAAGCAGACATAAGTAGGCTACTGTACCAACAAAAGCCCCAGGTTCATTAGTACAATCTATCAATAAGACAATGCAACTTGAATTGCTTTTAAGTAAAGAAGATATGTTTTGATAAAAAAATAAAAGGTAGAAACCCTTCTTGTGTATAAACCCCTTAAACTGTGATAAATGCAGTGTGGACTAGAGCTAAGTTTCATGTATCTGTCCTGAATGATTTGCAGACAGTTGGAGTGGGAAGAAAATGTGGATTTCACACCCTGCAGGTCTCCACACTGTGATGCTTCATAAGTTTACTTAAAAGGCAGGAAATCAGGAACGCCCAAGGTTAAGTTTAAAGGCCAGAAATCTAGAAATCATAAAACTCACCCATATGTCAAATGAAGTTCTATAGGAATAACTACAGTATACATTAACAGCTATGTCCTGCTGCAAATTCAAATCTACGGTCTGTTTCCCAAATCCAACTTGGGGAGGGGGGATATACAGCACAGGCGAAACTACAATCATGTAAGATATAACACACTAAGAACACTGCCTTTCGTGTTGACAAATCAGAACGGACACAGATGGGATTTCAAAATCTATCAGCTGCTTAGCTTTGCTAAAAAAGGAAAACAATTGGTCTTTGTTGAGGAATTTTCCATTCCTCTGTATTAAGGGTCAGCAAGGCTCAAATACTGAGGTCAGATATTACAAACTACAATGATGTCACAACACTTATGAAAATGATTATTTAAACACATGGGTGATCCAAATAATGTATTCTGGTTGGGTTTTCTGTGTGGCTGTAGTGAAATTCTGACCAAGTCCATAGTGGGAGGGAGCCCAGCAGTGCTGTAGGGGATTGTGGCCTGCTTAGTTTTCAGGGAACATCCAAGTATGAAGATAGAAGAAATTCAGAGTTTTGAGCAAGTAAAAGGCTTGTGTGTTCAGCTTCCCCCCACCCCTTCTTTTTTTATTTCAAAATACAATCTTATTTGTGCTAAATGAGATGTGGAGTCAGAGTATGTTTTTCAGTGAACTGATATATTGGGTAAATTTCAGAGTGTAAATATCACCCAAAGGTTTTTGTCATGTGGACTGACATCAGCGGTTAACCAAGTCCAAGCAGAAGCTGCAGGGCGAGACAATTTTCTTATTCAACCGAGGAAGCTGTGTTTCATCCAACTTTTAATAGCTTGTCAGAAGTGGGCTTTAAGATCCTGCCCTTTGGTATCTGTGCGGATCATAAGTAATATTTACCAGGTTTGCCACAATGAGTTCACAATCCACACTACTGTTTTCATCTTTTAATCACCAGTAGACTCTCACTGAACTCCAACTGATATCCTTGTACGAACTTAATTTTAGGGATTAAAATAATTATTTTGCAGACTGTTTTCTTTGCATCATGCATGATGTATCCACACTAAAAATATCATGTGACTCATATTTCTTACAGTATGGTGATCATCAGGCAACTGAAACTAAATATTTACCCAATTGTGACTCTTGCTTTGTAGAAACGAGCAGTGTTTGGAGATGTAATTGCATGAAATGAAAAAGTGCCAAGCAGCAGGTCCTTAAAATCAGAGCAGCATGATTGAAAAGGAGGGAGGAATCTTCTGAGCGCAGCTGGAGTCCCTTAGTCGACGAGGCTTGTGGCTGCAGCACACTGTGTGTGGGCTGATTGTGTGGTGGTAGTACTGTATTTGTACATTTGTGTTATGTCTGAGTATATTATTGAATATTAATTTGTGTGGGTGCAGTACGTCCTAGATTGCATATGCATTTGATTGTGTTGATGTATTGATGTAGTACATTACATGTTCAGTAAGCACATTTTATATATATGTACATATAGAATATAATGGATAAAGCATGTAAATATTCAGAATAGATGCTTTTTTGGCATCAAAATAAACATAATGAAAGAGGCAGGCGAAAGGCCCATCCAGTAGACCTTAATCACGTCACAGAAAACCAGACATGCTTGGATAAACACTACTGGATGAGCAAGTAATGGGTATTGTGCGTTTACAGTTGGCAGAGTAACAAGGCTACGGGGGATGAAGTAGTGGGAGTGCTGCCCATTTCACTTGAGAGAGCACTTACTCCCATCTTTCTTTTTTCTTAATCTGGGGCCTTGAAAGGAGGAACATCTATTTGCATCCGTTAGACAGTTCATAACAGTTTATGATTTAATTTGTCAATCAGATCAGAGTTTTTGAAAACAGTTCAATGAGAAGACCTTTGGTGTGGTCGTCCAGTATGTCTGCAAAAGTATTGGCTCATTCAGACTCATTCAGAGATTTCTGCTATCTATCCTCTGTCTTATCCCTTTTTTATACTGACACTTGAGGACGTTTTTTGACTAAAACTTGCCATTTTAATCAGTATTTCACAGAAAGAAATGTTCTAATAATGATCTAACTCCAATCCATCAAACTAGTCTGTATTTGATGAGTGTTAATCCTAATAATTAAGTCTGTTGGGGATTCAAACCCTTCTTCCTTGACTGAACTGGAGTTGAACTCTATTAAAATTGTAAAGAATTATAGCAATTATTATTTATTTTTTATTATCGGCCTCAAGTTGCATCATAAGTTTATTAAATGAGGCCAGTCAATTCTTGGAGCTGTAAAATTAATTTTTGACTAAGCCACAGGCTGGTTCCTCACTGAACATCTGGCCACTCTATGCCATTTATCTATTTTGATGAGAGGGATTTCTACCAACCTGGGTTATACAACTGAAACTCACTCCTAAAATGTCCAACAGCAGTTTACAAAAAGCATATCCTACATTTTGTGACTTTGGTTTTAAAAATGCTGCACAGACTACATCTAAGAAAAGTGGGAAGCTGTTCATTTGCATAACTTGTGGGGAATTAATCATTTATAGAGGAAAAATAGAACACAACAGGATTATCATTAAAAAATGTATTTCCCGAGGTGCTGCAAAAAAGGTAGAAATATGAGCTGTTTCAGACAAAATGCCTAAAATCATCTCATGTTACTTTGTTGATGCATTAACCACACTAATATTTAATGCCAAAAACAGACCAACAAGGTTCACATCAGGAAGTTTGCAAATGAAACAAGGTGAACCTAGAGACATTTTGTCTCCCGGATGATGCAGGCGTTTTAGTTTTGTGGTGTTGAGTGCATCTTTCAGTCTGCATCCTGTTTGCTAGGTAAGACACCATTATTGTTTGCCTTGCTGACAATTGGTGTTTGGCTAGACTTCGGCACCAAAACTGGTGCAGGGATTTTCAAGTGTTTTTTCTTGGGATGCACCTTGCACTGTTTGTAAATTAAATGTTGTCTAAGAGATGCCTGAAGACTCAGGTTTTGTGTCCATGTCTTTTGTCTCTGTTCAGGAGGTTCTTTTGAAGTTTAAAGAATCAGTGTTGGTAACATATTTTAATCCAGTGTTTTTTTATTTGCACACATTCTCTCACAAGGATAAATACCACAAAGTTTTATGTCTTCTGTAAAAGCAAGGTGAATTCGTTCCACACTCTCTGAGCAAACACTAAGACCATGCCCAATTAAGATGGCTTGAGATGAGTAAATTAGGGAGTTGAGTCATTAACTACTTCATACCATAGTCTATACTGTGCCTAGAGCAAGAGTCATAAACCCACCATTAACACAGCACTACAGCCCATACGTCGTTTCAATGGGCTTCCCACGTTTCTATTACTGCCTTCGTTGATTATTATTATTTTATTTTTTTGTGTTTGTATTGTACCACCATGTCAGTCTCATTTTTTTCCAGGACTTACAGTATATATAGGTATGTAGACATGTATACCAATTGACATGTAACACACAGTATCTTGATATCTTTGTGAGGAAAAACTGCATTTTATATTTTTAAACTCAATGGCCCTGGTTTACTAAGATCCCAAAAAGTGACCACAAAATAAACTGCCCTGCAAATAATTTGCAGCTGTTATGTTTCCAGGGTTGATGGGTGATCTCCAAGATTGATTACACAATTGATAACAGGCACAAACAGCCTTGTTTAAATGAGTATTTACCATGCACAAATGATTCACCATGTAGAAGGAGAGCGTGGGCGCAAATGGGAAATAAATGGAGATAAAAATATTAGTGGAAAGGGCAGATCTATGAAATATGGCGAAGACATCTTAATTTGACTAGAAGTACTGCAATAGGAGGGCATTTCCCAAAACGTAAATGTAGTCGGAAAATATACAGCTTTTTGTGCACATCTGAGCCAGTTTACACCTGCCTTTCAGAAGCGCTAAATATAGAAACAACCAACATAATCAGTTCAACATTTAGTAAATCACATTGCGCTGTAAAGTGGATTTATTTGCATCCACCCCTCCCAATGTTTTGTGTGTTCTGGGAGAAATGCCAAGATTGCATATTCATTCAGGACTCATCGTTTTTGTATTGTGAGAGGTTGGTAAATTAACCGCAGTGTGTTTTTCCACCCATTATTAGGTTAACGCCGGTTCAAAGTGGCACAGACCTTTGATAAATCACGGCCATTGTTTCCGCCTGTATTTTTCAGTTAAGCTAAGCTAATCATCCAGTAGCTCCATATTTAACACATGCATCAGTCATCTAACTCTGAGCAAGAAAGCAAGACTGCCTTAATAAACAGATAATGACATCTCATCTAATTGCAAATCACAAATGTGCTGTCATGAACCTATTTAATGGATATTTTCCTTAGGCAAGAACCACAAATGCCAAAGGAATATTTGTTTACTGGAAGAACCATCAAGATTAGATTTACATTTTGAAATTTTATTTTTTTCTCAGGCCTTAGTCACTATTATTATCTCAAATGGTTTTTAGCACCACAGACAAACAATTTATTGTCTGAAATTACAGATCCAAACCTTGTGCTTAAAATTAAGGAGGCACTTTGACGCATGGCTGAAAGTGTCATGTGATGTCTGCATGTTCATCGACTGTAGAAATACCAGTCGAAAGCAGATTGGGATTTGGATCATCAAGCCTCCAATTTATTATCTATGCGCATAAATGAAGAATGCAAATATCTATAATAGCCATTTTAACCATCTCTGTTGGCTTTGCTTAATGAGCAACGTGCTTCATGCTCCTTTATACCATTTTGAAAGCTGTCAAAAGGGTTGATTTAAATGCAGTATTATTATTCACCACACAAGATAATATGGGGATGGAGAGGAGCTTGCTAGTGCTTGTTAAAATGCAGAGCATGCACAGTATTACCGTTACAAGATCTCTTTACCTGTCTCATAGGCTGTGCTACACACTTGGCATGCACAGCAGAGAAGTAAATCCTACTGAATCTGGCTGGAAAACACATTTTGGAAACTAAGTGCTCTGGAGAGTATATGTTACAGTGGGTTTATTTCGTAGCTTGTGTATTCAAGATTGATGCAGCTACTGTGATGTCACTCTGATTTGCTGACTTGTGTTTTAAACCGTTAATATCATTGCCATCTAAGTTTTATGGAGCCAAGCCACCAGCTTGACATAGGTCTGACTAAAAAAAAAAAGAGATCCTCAGTCACAGCAGCTGTGCCCCCTGCTAAGCATTGATTTGAGCTTTAAAAGTTTCAACATATTTATCCCTTATATTTGCGAAGAAGAGGTAAACTGAGATCAGAACAGTTTTATTGTACTAAGCTGTAAACGTTTTATTTTTCCTGTAAAGCTGCTGTCAGAGTCAGCTTAACTGGTCATTCAAGGCATTACAGTGTAGTTTTCACTGCTTCTGTAATGGCTTTCTTCCTCATCTTTGTTTATCTAGCATTTTTGCTCCTGTACAGGCATTTTCTGTGATATTTTCATGTTCTTGTGAGCATAAAACCAGTTTAATTCAAAATCTTCAGTGGACTTTAACTGCTGCAAATCTACATTTTTCAGAATTTCGTGTAACCTGACTATTAACCCGGGAAAACCAGATGAGTTATCGAGAACACTTGCATGCGTTTCTGAATGTTTGTTGTAAATCGTTTAATAGTGACCATTTTTACAGTGTACATCAGAATGTCAGCGCTGGCTTTTTGTTCTAATTTGATTGTCCAGGATGAAACCTCAATCCTTTGGATATCAGGCAGGAGCAGTGGGGGATCAGTAATCACATAAAATATAGGCTTAGGAGGATTCAAGAAATTATTCAGCTGATCACACAAGGATTGATTCAACAGTTTAAATTTCTATCTTTCTGTGGGACAAAGATTAAAAGCTGGGAACATGATCTGAGTTTATAAAAAAATATTGTTTTTATCACCAAGGGTTGAGCGACAGGATATCTTGGCACTTCATCCAGGAATTACAGAAACTATGCAGTCAAGGGAATTTCTTTTGTGAATCTGTAAAAATACACTCCTGCTTCATTGTGTCCTAATATGGGACTCCAGTGTAGCATTTTTTGCCTTTTTCTATCCAAACAAAGTAATGTTTGAGAAAACATTTCCATTTCTAAACAACGATAAGAGTGAATTTATTCAGTTCCTGCTTATGTAAATTCACCCTTATGCGTTTAGTATAATCTCACTTGGGGTTTGTGTGAAGCAAGATTGTGACAGGTTTAAGAAAGGTTCTATGAATTACAAATGTGATGTGAAATCAACTACGCCTTGTTTAACCGAAGTGTTTGGCTTCTCATGGGTCATGAAGTGTTTCTAGCACATTTAATTTACAGAATTTAGGATCAAGTGTTTCTGGATTTCATATGAATTGTATATTTTCAGGTTCTAATTAACCTTATTGGCATGCACAGAAAACATAATAATATAATTTTTTCCCAGAGTGATAATTGAACATAGATTGAACATATTGTGCAAAGGGGTTTGGAGAACTCATAAGTGACATATGCACTGACAAAGTAAACAAAAGAAAAAAGATGTGCTCACCCACTGACTTTTCTCTAAATCGAGACTGACACACACAGTTTCCTTATTTATCAGCTTAGAAGCTCCTGGAGTGGAATGTAGCCTCGTTGACGGCTCCTTATTTAGCTTTAATCAGT
The DNA here is from genome assembly GCA_036024015.1 of Craterocephalus amniculus. Lineage (NCBI taxonomy): Eukaryota > Metazoa > Chordata > Actinopteri > Atheriniformes > Atherinidae > Craterocephalus > Craterocephalus amniculus. Next base: position 25,752 of record JAVQJG010019888.1, on the reverse strand, counting down.
TCAGTTTTAGTCAAGGATCCTTGGATACCATTTATTCCCACTTTACTTCTTCTGTTTATTTGCTGGACACTAATATTGTTGGTCAGCTTTGTGTATTAAATGAACTGTGCTAATTATGTGTTAATTATTGTGTTTAAAGATGGAAAAAAAGAAGAATTTGAATTCTGATGTTCTAGTTTAAATCACACAGACACAGAGGAGAGATGTTAATCCATGCAGAAATTTTCTATAGCTTAAAAGCATTAATGTTTCATTAATCCTCGCATTAGTTGATTCCCTGCAGTACTCATCATAGTGGGAGCCTGTGAAGACATACTTGTGCTCTCAAGGCAGGTTTACTTGTACAGTATAGCACGTTTCCCGTGTGAGACAAATCGAAGTGCTTTACGTAAAACATTAAATGCATTAGAGACAGAAAATTATTAAAAACAACTTTTTCTAAGTTTTATTCAGTATTGTTTTGCTGGTGTTTACAAGCCTTGTGAAATAGAGCACAGAAGTAAGATTGCAAGTCCAACTTCTTTTCTCACCTCTCTGATTCAGGATGATGGAATGACAGTCATGGAAATACTTTTTCCTCATTTTTATCACCTTCACTTACTCACACCCTGTTTGAATTTGGAAGTGTGTGTGTGTGTGTGTATGGGTGTGTCAGTATATGTGAGCAGCTTAGAAATCATGCAGAAGAGTCCCCTTATTTTTAATGTGATAAATTTTGCCAGTGAATGCATTATCACATTTATTTTTTCAGATTAGATGGCATGTGAACATGGAGATGATGTACATTTAAGCAAAGTTTTGCTTTATCTACCCCCCAAGGAGCTGTGATATGTTTTTTTGTGGTTAATGTCCTGTTGGTCACCAAATCAAATACAAAATGTTAATGTTGCTGTTAGGTTCTGCTAAAGGATCAAGAGGTCATTAAAACTGTTCATTTGTGCATCTGTTTTATCCAATCTCCAAGTGTCACTAACAGCAAACCAGTGCAGACACAAATTTGGTGTTTCCATGGCTGTTCCAGACTATTTAACGTTAATTTTTAAGTGATCATATAGTGTATGGCTTCATGTAGGATTTGCTCCTGTGCATGAATAAAAACAACAAACAGAAAAAGGCATCAAAAGCGATACATAACACAGGAACATCCCTTTTTAGGCAATGTTCTGCAATTTGCATCTTAAAACTTTGAATTGTCCTCTGAACAAAAATTGAGAAATCCTTACGCATCTAAGTTGATAAGCTGTCTTAATTTTTACTCATATATTAAAAAATGATTCATTGAGGGACGCCTCCTTAAAACCCCGTCGGCCACTGAAGTATCTGAAGCTTAAATGGCTCGCGCAGGGGCTTCTTTACGTTTTCAAGACATGCAGTAGTGGAGAATAAATCATGTACTTCTCCTTCCATTGTGAAAATCTCAATGGAAATTGTATTAAGCTGATTAATAAAATACAGAGTCCTTTTCCACAGTATAACACATGTTCTGCAGCTGGATTTTTTTATAATATGATAGCCAAACAATTGAAACAGAAGTCAAATTCATTTGTCACTGGTATGAGCTTTCAGAATGAAGCAACTTACATTCAATCATCCTTTCTTCTTTTGAGAAAGCAGCCTTGCAATTATGAGCTGGTAAATTTGAAAGCTGCCGTGCAGTTTGTCTTACTGCAAACCCTGCACTCAATGGTACACAGAATTTCCAAGTGTGAAAAAACGTTTAAATGAATTTTAAGTCACAGACATTGATAAGATAATAGAGTTGAGCGGGTATTGAAATGGGGTAGTTGTCATTTGACGCAAATTAAGTTACTGATAATGGAAATTGAGAACATAGATCACTGTGAAATTACATTTTTAGGCAACGCAACTGCATAGGTAGAAGAGCAGAGGGAGATATGGCTCAGTAGAGGAGTTCTTTTGCCGCTGTAGCTGCCAGGTTGTATTCTACTACGCTGGATGGAGTAGCCCTTCTTTCAGAATTGGATGATAATGAGAGTGACTGATGGGGGTGCTTGGAGAGGCAGCCAAAAATAATGTTTTGCACCGCTCTTCTTCTATCTGCTCTATGTGAAGCTGCCTTTTGATCTTTCTCTCTTCTTTATCAAGTCTTCCGCTCCTCATTTAATCCCTCTGTTGGACAAAATGTGAAAACTGGAGCAGAGATTAAAATTGGAATGAGTAGAAGTGATTCCCAGACGGACATTTAGTCATTGCATTTAAGAAAAGGATATAAAAAAGAATGCAGATGTAAAAAATGATGACATAAACAAAGCAAGTTGTATAATGTATAGATAACATATGATGCTGTGGAAAAGTTTGAGGTATTACAGAACAGAATCGTGAAAGTCCAGGTGACAGCCTGGTTGAGACTTTTAGAGAGCAGAGCAGAAATGTGCTCATGAAAGTTAGGAAAATGAACGAGTGGGAGGCCATTATGGCACCTAATTACAATAGTTGTAATCCCGTGATTACTGAGTTCACAACATCACATGTACATGGTACAGCTGCATGAGCCGACTGCAGAACAGCAACAATGAGAGCAATGGCTTGTGAAAGTAATGTTGCTTTAAACCCCTGGCTAGCAGTTGAGTATCCTGACTGCAGATATGTGCCTTCACTGTTTTACAGCTGGGATTACAACATCTGTCGTTGTCACAAAAAGAAAAAAAAAAGAAAAACTAAACAAAACAAAAGAAAAAAAAGCAGGCAGGACCACATTGCTTTTCCCTTACCATCTCATTCTTTCTGTCAGGCTGCACTCTCTGGAGGGCTGTCAGAGCTGTGTAGTCTGATGTGTTTCTTTATAGCCATATCTTCACACAGCACATTAAACTAGACATTCTTTCTTTGTCTGGTTTATTAGTTAGACTAACCACATATGAAGGGGACCAAGAGGTCACACAATCTTTTTTCTTCTTTATAAAGGGAAACACAGTATGTTCTTGAATCTTGAATAGTTAAGCTTTTACTTTTAGACCCATGAGATGCATATGTTCCTGTTTCGCTTTACTCATGACATCACGTAAAATGTCCGGTTCTGCTTGGAATTTAGGTTTGCTTCCTTTCTCATTATTAACAGAGATCATTTCAAAGAAGATAGAAGAAAACAGAATAGTAACATATAAAGAGTGTAGACATTTTCAAAAAAAAGAGCCACAAAAAAGTAGCTGGTCAAATTCACTTTTTTATGTCTTTGATTCTGTTGTCATTTTTGAAAGTGCATAGAGCAGAATTGAAAAGCATTCATCCCCCAAGCTGTTGGAAACCCCTTGCATGTTCTGAACTCTGGAGGCGTTATACATTGAAACGACACATTATAAAAGTAAATCTTGAAGCAGAGTGATTTCAACAGGAAAGTAGAGAATGATGTGAGAATGCAATTCTTTTTTTTCTTGCCTTCATTGTTCTTATTACTCAAGAGATATAGTTTGAGTAATAGCCACAATGTCTAATGCTCATTACTGTTACCCTTTGCATTATTACAGCTTAATAGTACATTAGTAGAATCCTTAAATAAGTCTGACAAATTTCCCAAATACCCCACCAGGCACACCTCTAATGTCTCTTTTGTGACAAGGTTTCTCCTCTGTTTAGAAGGATTTTTTCTTTCAGCAGACTCTTTACTTGTAATCTTTATGAACAGTTTCATGAAATCCCATAATAAATAACAACCAAGTTTCCCTTTGTCAGCTTTCCCAAACCTCCTACGCTTAAATGACTATTCTTGTCCAAAGTAATGTTGCATTTGTGTTGTCCCACCTGCAAAGTTGCAGCATGAACAAAATCAAGGTTAATATGATTTGTATTCTTTGCTACATAAGTTGCACACTACATTTTATGCAAGTGCACCCAACCACAAACAAATCTATGTCCTTTTGTTATTGCCTAGGTGATCTACATCTCCCTATATTTGACACTAATTGGTTTATAGGAAAACATTCTTCTGTGGCAGCAAGCTGATGAGTAGGCTTTTACTGTTTGAATAAGACGAGAAAAATGACTGAATATGTTGATTTTCTTCCAGCAGTAATATCATTATTTCACCAGCAAGGGCAATAGTCTGAAATCCCCAAAAGGTGTGTCCTTATGAAAGCTGTACTATCTCCAACAGGCAAAGAGGCGAAGACAGTGAGCAGTCCCATGGCCCCCGGCCTTGGGACTGACTGCAACACTGAGTGGGATTTCGGCTACAGAAGATGAAACAAGTCAGAGATGTTTTTCTCAGATGTTGATGTGTTTAAATTTCCATCTTTCAGATTTTGACAGTGGCCTGTTGTAACTTCACAAACGTCTGAGGCATCCACTTTTTGTTGGACGTCTGGTTCGAATGATCCAGAGATTTTACTGCATGTAGTCAAAGCCTGATTTTTATTTCTTTTAAAGTTGCTTGAATCACAAGCAGTCTGCACGCTTAAAAATGCTTAAAACTAGATTTCTATCTTATACCTACAGATGTAGTTAGTCTGTGTTGAAATGTGTATCAAATTATTACTTGTATCTATAGTATATAACAAAATGCACTAAGAGAGTGCAGACATCTGTGAAGCGATTCTCACCTGAGAAAAACCCCAAAAGGCCCACCAGCCCACTCAGTACCCCCTAAATTTTAAACCATCACCCACTAAACCATCTGAATAACCAGATCCAGAATATCGACATGATCCACATCCAACATCGAACACCCAACATTAATCAACTTGTGCACTCATTTATTCAGCGATTGAGGTTTGATGAATTTTTATGCCTCAACATTTACTGCTTCATTTCAAATTTGCCATATCGACACATTTTGTATTTCCAATGAAATAGGCATGACATTGCTGTATTTTCAGGCAGAAATTGATTCATTAAAGCAAATTATTATGTGTCAAAAAAGATTCAAAGACTTCAACCAGATAAACCCAGTGTTGCAAACCGAAGGCACTGGCAGGAACAAATCTAAACTCAACAGAAGGAGCGTTGGAAGTACAGAGGTGCAGATTTGGAAACTAGGAGTACGGGAGGTGAAGAGGGCATGTCAGCTATCATGGATCAGAGATTAAGCCAATGTCCGTGTGATGGGGTCTGCCAGCTGTCCTGCCCAGAATTACCCAGTGGCTTGGATCTGAGTGGTTACACTCACACAGTCCCGGGTAAAGCAAATTTCAACAAATGATAGATCATATGGGAATTGTGTTTGCCAGCTATAGGTACATGTCCATGTCATTCCTCTCTTGGATATGCTATCCTTTTTTCCTATTCGTGTTATATATGTTGCTTGCACATTTCATGATCCGTATGCTATTTTCTGGAATAGCTTTGAGGTAGTAATCTGAGGTGTGAGCAGATGCGGGGGATCACTGGTCAGTGGTGTGTGTCACTTCACTTGAGATCTCTTCAGAATAGGTGCTTCTTTATAGCTGATATGCTCAATGAAACATTGTGAAAAACAGAAAAAATGGTATTTTTAAATCTCCTCTCAGTCTATTACAGCTTGAGCTCTGTTGCTGTGTGTTTCACCTTCATGTCATACAAAGATGTTCAGATTTGACTCTCTGGCTCTCCCTGTCCAACACTGCACCATGACATAAACTGTGAAGAAAAGACTTTAACAATTCCCCTAGTGGCTGGTTTGTGGAAAGAGACAAAACAGAAAGGAAAGGGAACAAGTCACACTAACAAATTTCCCTGTAAAGACTCAAGAACCATGAAGAAGAGTGAAATCCCCCAAGTGCCAGAAATGATAGAAATACTGCAGCTGGTGTCAACAATCTGTGACAGCAAAACCAGAAGGATAGATTGTGTGGTTTTCAAGCCTGATTTGTCCCATTTTTTGCTGTTAAAACAAAAACAAAGAAAATGCTTTTAAAATCATTGATGACCAGACTATTGTGTAATGGACTTTGCTGAAGTGGCAGCCTATTTGCCAAGAAGTGCATCAGTTTTGGACAAAACCTTGGACAATGTCCAAAGACCATGTTTGGGCACTCATTCTTCATGCAAAATGTGTATGACGCCCATTGTACAGAAAATTAAAAACTAAAACCATCTGCTTACTGTCAAAAAAAGATTGTTGCTTTATCATGATGTTTAATAATAAGAAAGAGTATTTTAATCAACTTAATTTACATTAATAAAGTTGTATAAGAGAGAGACAATGTAGCACATTACATTGAAACACACCTCAAACGGTTTACTAAAGCTATACACTATTTACACAAGTGTCAAATCATAGATTCAAGCTTGCAGTACACTATTTAACCAAATAATTTTATTGGTTCCATAAAACCAGTGAGAAGAAATAGCACAGGGGTTCATTAAATGCATGAGATGCTATAATAAGAATTCTGATGCGAACCTACCAATAGCACACAAATATGAACTGTGGGGTTATAGATAAACAAAGACTGAAACAATGTTAGGTATGGATTCCCCAGGTTCGAGTGAGTGGTCAGAAATTCAAGCACAAACAGCAGAAGAACGGTGAATGTCAGGAGTTAACTAAGAGACAGTCAGTATAAATTTTTAAGTCACAAAGATTATCTTTTAACAGCCTTTGTGTCATCAACAATGGTAATAATGAGAGTCACTACCTAAATAACTTATTTCTTTAGCCAATATTAATGTGTTATCTTGCCAGTTAATGGAATCAAAGCTTGCAGGAGGTAGTTCAGAGAGAAGTGGAGAGGCTTAAGGACTCACAGTTGTGATTTGGTTCGTATGTTTGATTAAATATTAAACAAAGATAAGCCATAGCAAAATGTTTACCTGACCTTCACATGCTACTATGTGGACTTCATAAGATATTTCTTACTGGGGACAGGTTCCTGCAGGTCTCATGATTATTTTAACAAAATTACTACTTTTGATATGGATGATAATGATAATATACTGTGTAACAATGGTTTATCACTGTGTTTGTAACTTAACCCTAACCCTAATATTTGTAAATGATAATCTTTTCTCTACTTCTTTCCTTAGTTGATTAATTAGTGGATTTCTTGTACTGTACTTCCTGTCTGGACAATAATGATGTGAAACAAATATGCCAACAGATGTCTTCAACTAAAAAAAATCACAGCTATCATATAAATTAATCTTGTTTTCAATGTAGTCAACATAAACAAAATGAAACAAAACCATAGGAAGTCAGTCACTGAACACTCTTTTACATGAGAAACTTCTTCTTAAGATATATTAGCGTCTCAGTTATATTACCTATAGACATTTATCATATGTGCCACTAAGTACTTGTCTTCCAGGTGACTCTCTGACCTACAGCTATGTTCCTACTAATGCTTGACTGAAACACAGCCTGATGGATTGTCATGTAACATGCAAATAAATTAAAAAGGAAAAAAAAAGTTTAATTGGATTTCAATTGTATACAAGATCAGGAATTTAGTTTTTAGGACAGAGCCCTTGTGTTGTTTGTGTTTGAGGCGTCTCAAAACTCTTGGAAGTGTTTTTAAATCCTCAAACACCACTGACTATTTGCCCAGGTACTTCCCACAGAGAAGCCAGCAGAGGGCTGAAATACTAGTTGGAGAGAGGGGATTTATATACTCCCTTGTGAGGATAGCCAAACCCCTGTGATTACTGCTTAATCCTCTCCAGCATATCATGTGCATCATGGCAGCACAGTGAGCTTTTGTGACATCGTTGGAGGAGGCTGATGTGAGGCTGCTTAGTACATATTTCCCTCCATCCCCATCCCTCACACGCAATTTTTCTAACCTTTCCTCTCCTCTTTCATACCACTCTGTTTCCTGACTCTGTTTTTCCCCTGTCAGTCTCTCTATCTTCCTCCCTCCCTCTCTTTCCATTGTGTGATGGCTGTGGAGGATAGGGGGGAGAGGCAAAGAGGAGATCAGTGAGGATTATCACTGTCTGGAGAACATGGGCGGATTTGTACGCCATCACCGTAGTTGGATGTTGTGCCAGCCTGCCCTCTACTAATGGGACAGCAGAGCACTGTCGTAGACACGTTGACATCAGTCAAAGGCTCTTAACTAACAAATTTATCCATTTGGTGGCTCGTGTGGGGCAATTTTCTTAAGTGTGTTTCCCACCAAGCAATCCACTCATGCACAGGCATGGCAACTAAAACAAAAAAGATGTTATACATAAAAATGGGGATAGGTGGAATGCATGGGTTGCAGCAATGTGAAATAGAAAAATTAAACCTGAATCCTCTTATTAAAAAGATTAAGCCCCTGGCTCTCCTACTCTTCTTTTTTTAATCTGTCCCACTGCTGTCTGCTTTTTGCCGTGTTCTTCATCATTTATCAGTTGCACTCAGTCTTTCAATCATGCACTCTGCTCTGGCCAACACCGAGGTCACTGAGAGTTTGATGAGGATCTTTAAAAATGCAGCAGCAATCAGAATTGGGTGGAGACCATGGCTCCAGCTCTAAACACCGGTCTCAAAAGGATAGCGACTGAAATTATTTAAGCACAGTGACAGGGTAACCAAATGTATTTGTTCAGTGACAATATATCTGCTTTCATGGCAGCCAGGGCACTTGTGGTATGTTTATTTAGACGTTTTATGTCTGTTGAAACAGTGCAAACATCAGTTGGACAATCATAGCTTTTCAAAATGACACGCTTGCATTGCCACTTATGAAGTAAGAAACGATCAATAAGTGGCTGCCATCTCCATTTCAGGAAAATCTAAAATTATGCGTACGCTATCATTTTTTAACCTCATGCAATTCAGATTTTCCTGCTATTCCTGACAGGCTCTGATGTGCCTCAGCAGCTACTGCTGGTGACTCAATATAAAATTTTTGCAGTCTCAGCTGGAGTTAAACTTGAATTTATAGCTGTATGTGACATGAGGCCTGTGTAACTTTTTGTCAATGACTGATATATTTAAAGATTACCTTAACTGATATGGTGGCATCAATATTTTTAGCCAGAGACTGGGTAACAAAATAATCTCTGTTTAAATTAAGCTTTCTTTAAGAAAATGCATGTCGAGATCATCCCCAGTCCCAATATACAGTCTTTGTCACTGTTTCAATGCAAATTTTCTTTTAAGTTCAATTTTCTTTTTAAGTTCAGTAACTGCAACCATTTATATATAGAATCCTTAATTTTCACGTTTTTATGTATATAATTAACATATAACCCTTTCAGGCAGGCTGGACATGAACCATACACCATATATCCTCCTTTGTGTAGCTCTATCAGTCACTTACTGTATGTAAGATTGTCTTCAGAAAGGAACAGTTTGTGACCAGACTGTTGATTCTTCCATCACACGTGTAGCCTCAAGTACTCCTGGGTTTGGCAGAATAAAACCGAAGAATTAGCATATCTGCATTCTGAATCGTCATCCAATGAATTTGTCTGCATCTGAGGAGACAGTATTTCCCCATATAGCCTACTTCAGAATTCATCTGGCTGCTTTGGTTTTCTGTCACATCATCAATAGACTCCAGTTAACCAGGACCATAAGAAGCCATGCATGTCCATGCCATCTCACTGCTTCCACATGTTTCAAACATGGTGATAAATGTTTCGGATTACAAGTCATTCGAAGCCATCTCCGCATATTTTTCTTGCTGTCGTTCAAGTGAAAGTTGTTCTTGGGGTTTCTTTCCATCTGTGCTTTCAATAGTTTACTTTGCAAATGGATAGATGCTGCGATCATCCACTTCTGTTGTCTGTCATGGTCGTTAAATCCTTTTATGTTGCAAGACCAGCAGTACATTCACACGCTGCTGATTTGGACACTCCTAATGTCCCTGCTATTTTCTAGATGGTGTTTTTCGCATGCATTGAAAGCTCATTTGAGTGCACTGTGTAGGTTCATTGCAAGAACATCAAAATATAAAAGCTGTAAGTAAATAGTTGAAATGAGAACCAATAGATATAATGAAATAGCCGGAAGAAAAAGAACTGATGTTCATATGTTTCCTGGTTTAGCTTAATTTTGTATACAGTACCATATATAAAATACTTAACCTTTTTCATATCACTCCTCCTTTTCTATCAGAAGTATAAGACAGAAAGGCTTCAGCTCTTATATGTCTTTTGATAATTTTATTCTTTTGAAATAACATTAAAGGTTTTAGCTTTCAATTGGGTTTAAACAACTGTGGCCTTTAACTCGAAGGACTGCTGTTTTCCCAAACTCTTTAGAGATGAAACACCCTCATTATTCGTGTGACAGAAGTGTTGATTTGTTTCAGAAAATTTGATTAGATTTAAACCCTTGTGAGAAGGGATGAGCGATAATTTGATGTCAGAAACAGTCAAGAAAAACAAAGCTGTCAAGTGTTTTTTTTTCCTGTCCACTGAAAGAGAAGGAGAGATGTCTCCTAGCTTGTAGGTGAATGCTGAATCTAATGACAGTCTGGCATTTTAGTTGTCAGTCAACGTGTCAATTAATCACAGCCTTGAGCTACAACTTCAGAGAGTGCTTAGACATAACCCTGCCTGCTCTCATAGATGAAAGGAAGGTCTGGACTATTGACAGAGCGAGTTGTGATCAGCAGTTTTCAACAAGCCTAGATAGAAAATACTGAAGTATGGACTGAGACAGTATTTTACAAAAGGATGGCTAAGCAAAATCATTACTCAACGTTCAAAAATATCTTTTTTCCTTTTTCATGCAAGAATGAGCCGATTGGACTGTATTACAGTCCTATAGCAATAGTTTTTTTTAAAATTGTTTCTGCTTATTTACACAAAACACAGATGAAGTTGCTTGGAAAAAATAAGATTTGTATCATTTAACTGCAGGGCACAGCTACATAAAATCTAAGTTAATCATTCACAGAAATTCTAGATGGGAATTTAATATTGTATGGAACATAGTCAGATCAAATGTGCTTTTTTCCCCATGTATATCGTGTAATCTGTGATGATTTACATTGAGCCTGTCCTTGGAATATATTTGTTATTTGTTAAGACTAATGTGTAATTACATGAGGGAACCCATGATACCTAATTTTTATGTCTGTCCTCACTGGATATGTTTAAGGCCTTCACATACATGCAGGTTTTCCCTGCTAAATCATAACAATAATACACCCATATTTACATTGTCACAATTCAAATAACTGCGTGTGGAAGGGAACTAATATGGAGCGACAAAACATAAATGTCAGGCTAAACAGAGTAGCTAAGCTCTTCAAGCTCCATCTTCAAGCCTAGATCATAAACAGTGAAAACCCAATAAAGTGTTGTTAAATTGATCATCTGGTAAAGTTTCCAGTGATTTATTTTTACTTTTATTTTGTGAGAAACTTGCAAGCTGTTCCACTCCCTTAGTGAGCTTTTCATATCATATGATATGTGGGAGTTGGTGCTCAAAGAGGGCAGATGAGCTTGTGCGAGAATCGAAGTGTCGTAAACAGTGGGCAGGCAGTCGTGATGTGGAGAAAAGGATGTGGCAATTTCTTGAGTGCAGTTCCTGATAATGGAGCAAAGTATCAAGGGGGACATGATAACCTCTGAAACACTCAGTGACTTGCTAGCATACGTGACACGGGGCAGTTGTGCTTTATCAATTATTTGCTCTACATAAAGCATGTAGGTTCAATACTTGGAGCTCAGTTTTAAAAGTCCAACCGACAAATTGTGTTTCTTAAAGAAAACCTTGTAATTAAACATAAAATATTTTTGCTCATGTCATGGACTCATTTACAGCTATTTTCCATTTTTATTGAAACATACCATATTGTCTCACCTGCTGGCATCAAATAATATAGGTTTTGGTAAGTCCACCAGTTCATTAAAGGACCAACACTCAGAGACTAACAATCACTCTTAGGGAGGACATGGAAATGCCACCCAACATGGATGTTTTCTTATTTTGACTGGAAGGAAGCCAGAGTACGCGGTGAGAACCCATACATGCAAACTCAACACAGAAATGCCTCAGATGATGCTCAAGCAGGGAACTTCTCACTGCGGGGCAAATCTATAAGAATACTTATAAACATTTTATTTTTGTAAATCACATTCATGTAAATACACAAATGCTGTCACTATTTCTTAAATGACCTAAAAAGATGGTCCATGTTAGAATGTGTTTATAAAGGAAATTGTTTTTTTAATTGTGACACCTAGTAATAGTCTAACAAAGGCTTGCAGTATCACTGATAATTTTGATAGGGAAGTCTTACTGAACAAAAATTCAAGATATTCCTGCATGCAAAAACCCAAAAGTGCATTCCTCTATCATATCAAAAGCAGTAGCCTATATTTTATTACATGCTCAGTAAATTTGTATGCTGCTGAGCTGCAGAATTTCATCCTATGAAAGGCAGATAATGAGAACACAAGGGAACACACAGGAAATGTAAGCACCGAATTAAGTAGTACTGATAGTTACCATGGAGGAGTTGGTAATGGTCAAATAAGGTTGTAAAGCAAGTTACTAATTTGAGTTGCAAGCATGCCAACCTCTGTGCTGATTCCATTAAAAACTGCAGCAAAGGCAAATGAGAAACAGAGGAAAATATGACAATAGGTGCTCAAAGCTGTAAAGTGACACTTCACCCTCAAACATTAAGGTCTGAAGTAGCCCTTAGTGTGAGCACACCGGCTAGCTGGCTGTTGTGTGTTTTTTTTAAACATTTCTGGGGATGATGGTGCCAGGAAATTTCCAGACAGAATGAGCAGAGAACTGACCGTGGTGCTGAAGTGAAAATATGTGTTTCATGTGTTTGTGTTTCGTGGCATTGAATGTGGTCTTCTCCTTCCTAAAGTAATCTCAGCTTTGGTGGTGTGTTTGGAAAGAATGGACCTGCTGCAGAGTGTGAATGATAGACGGGCTGCCAGCATGGATGGATGAAGTGTGCTGGCAGTACAGACGCTTGTCTGTGCCAGGGCCCTGCTTACATTGTTCATTCTTGGCCTCTAATCCATGTGATCTGAAACAGAGGTGCTGACTCTGGTCAAAAAAATCCAAGCACCATCAGTAAAGAAAGCTACCCCCTGCTCACCGTTAGACGTCATGGTTTAAAAATAGCCGCGCTGTGAAAGAACACACTCTCTCATCTGTCCAAATGCATTTCACATTCAGTCTCTCCCCCTTTTATTAGTCCACAGGATTATGATTACTCTCCAATTTCAAAATCAAGCCAGCCTAGCCCCAACAATTTTCCATTAGATCCTCAGGGCAGAAACAAACCTCTCCACATATGTTTCCTTAAGAAATCTTATATGTTAGTATGTGGTTTCTCAGTTATGCTCGCTTATTTTTACGGCAGGTTTTTAGCCACGGTGAAAGTACAATGATTATATTGCCAATTTCAAGCCTTATAAAATGTCTCTTCTTAATCATTTCAAGAAGGCCTTCCAACATATAATACCTCAAATACTGAGGCTTGCGTTTGTTTTATCTTAAGGAAATTTATAGTATGCCTGAAGCTATCAACCTAGACTTTGTTCTCTCCAAACCCCATTAGTTTAGATTAAATTTGAAATGTATTACTTCAAACCCATATAGAAAAATTAATTGAAATTGTATGAAGAAAGGTACAATTCCTTTTATTTTGGGAGTCATTTATCAATGGACTCTTCATTTTTATGTTCCCTCTAGCAGAAATCTGAAATGAAAATCTGTTCGAACCAGAAGGCAATTTGAATAAAGTTAAACATTGGCAGAGGGAAGTACAAGCATGCACAGTTTCAATGAATATGATTGTGCAAGCAATGAGAGCTCTCTGTCGCCGAAGGGTATGAACATAGGTCATGACTCTGCATGCTCTGTCCACATTGGCCAGCGGCGGCATCACATTGCGTCATCTGTCTATGAGTAGACATATTTTTCTGAGTAGTCCAGAGGATCACTAACCTCTCACCCTTAGCAAGCAACCTCTAGCCACCGATAACCCGCATTTCAACCCTGTCTAAATGAATCTCTGTGACTGGCTGCTCTTGTCAGTGTCATCACCCACTAGAGTAGGATCATGTCTCATTCAACCACCCTGTGAGCAGAAATCTTGCCAGAGAGAATTGCTGGAGTTGGTGAGAGACACTTTGGGATATGAAAGGGCGAAAACCAAAATGTCATTCGCTGAATCAAAGAAGAAAAAGGAAAGGGGTAAAAAAAGAGTGATTCTGATTTGAAACCAGCAGGGTTCACTGTGAACATCTTTATGGTTACGGGAACACAAACTGAAAGCAGTCGATCAGAAAGCAAAAGATTCACAAAACTCCAGAAGTGTGTGTTATGGCATCATGGGGTATTGAGCATAACGTTTGTTCCAGGGTTGTAAAGAATAATCATTGTATCGACATGTCATTTACTTTAGAAACTAGTATATGATTTTATTTTCTGTTTTTAAATTTTCTGCACAGACCAAGAAAAAGTCACACTTCTCTAATTGTAAACAACAGAAAACTATTTGCAGTGTGACTGCATGACTTGGCTCAAAAGCCAACCATGAATGCCAGATGTCATAAATACTCTTGTGATAATGTATTTGTGAATATTGGAGCCATTACACTTCATTAATTAGTGAAATTCATCACAGCCTGGGCGTCTGCAATACATTTTCTGCCTGCACTCTGATGATAATGTCTTTTGTATTTGCAGAGGCTGTAATAGAGAGCATGAATTACTAAAACAAATGCCTTGCTTGAGAAAGTGTCTGGCAGAAGATTTATTGTTTGGAGTATATACAGTAATTCACTTTTGCAAACAAATTCCAGTCCTATCATTATCACAGGTTCCAAGCATGACTACAACTCTTCTCTGCTGCCTTTTTTCTTTTGCAGGGCATTCCACTGGACTAGCTTTTAGGTTTAAGGTATCTTCATCATTCGGTAAAGTTTTTTTTCCCTTCTTTTCCAAGCTGTAAATATAAATAGTAATTCACATCACCCCATTTTACCAGACTAAATTCAATCCAAGCACAACATAGTTAGGTAAAACTGTCTTTTTTAGGTCAAGAAACTATCTGCCCTTAACAGTGACCCTGGGATAGCTGCCCAGTCTCCACTGATGCAAGGACACAGGAAATTAGCTTCTTGTTCTCGCTGTCTTTTATTCAATAAAATAAAACACACAGCTGGAAAGGAAAGCTCACACTGCAGTGGAGCTATAGAATAACTTTCCCCTCCAATCTTTTCTGGTGGTTCACACTTAATCAAATCACTTTGTATCTCCATAGCTCATTTGCCAGCACCTACTGCAGCGCAGACAGATTTCATCAAGGGTTAAGTAAGTGTATATACCTCTGTGACCCATAAGTCCACTCCTGACTCTTCACTTCTTTATCAAATACTCTCTTGGGATTTGTATTCATTCTTATGGTGTTTGTGGAGCAAAACAAAGCAAAATCTCAGACAACAGGAGGAAGTTTAAAGTTTGCTGGCTATTCAAGGATGTTTTTGTGGAACTTTACTGTATATAACCAAATACGGAGCAGCCATTTTCATTGTGAGATTATTTTCCAAACCCCCCTTAATTCTGTTGAATCTCCTCAGAAAACAAACAGTTGTTCTGTGTCTTAAATGACTTTACAACTCGAGCACATGCAGCTCTCAGAGTGTGTCCTCCATAAGCTTGATATCACTAAGCCTTAGAGTGTCTTCTGCAAATACTTACTCTGTCTTGTGTTTATATTTGTAAATCTGTTGATCAGCCGCAATATTCGCTCTTTCCAACCTCATTTAAACTTGCTAAGCTTCTTTCAAGTTGCTTCTACAGTTAACCTTTTCCTCCTTGAAGTTCTGGTTTTGACAGTCATTTGATGAAGTCACAACCAGTATCATTGTAAAGATATTTCCAATTCTGGTGTTTTAACCGAAAAAGCCTTCTAGTGCCTCATTTTAGTTAATAGTATATTGATGATTATTTTTTTTTTAGATTAATTTATTTAGTAAGATTTTCAAATGCCACAATCAAGAATAAAAGAATTACAACAACATTCTCCTAAACATCTAACACCCATTCAGTTCAGGGTCACTCAGAATTTCCTACAGAATAAAAGGAAATCTCAGAAAGGCTTTGAACTGTTATCACACCCAAATTCTTTGGTAATTTAATTTGAGATGACACTTATTTCCGAATAATCAATGTCATATGTATGGGGGATTCATTATCATCCCTTAAGGATATTCTTTTTTTGCATACAACATATTCATTTGGGGTTTATTTCACTAAGATACTAATTTCCCTGCCTACTGTACACAAGCAGATGTTTCACAATCAGGTATCCCGCTTTTGACCTGTCATTTCCCCCTACAGCTAGGGAAATATTGAGCTCAAGGGCAAGCAGTCAGGCAAAAGCCTCTGGAATAGATTAAGACATGCCCTGCACACCAACCCCTTCTACCTACTCTCCCCACTTCAGTGGGATTCATCTTCCCTTTCATTTCCCAGGCCACTTCTTCTCTACGTCAGATCTCTTTGTGTTTTGTCTCGTCTATTCTGCGACTCCAGGACTGCTTCCCCTTAGGGGAAGGTGCAATTTTCAGTATCTAATTTTGCCAGGCAATTACAAATAGGCCAACATACATACTATTTAAATGTTACAGGTCTCAGAACAGTGGAAGCATCAACAGTGGAGCAACTTCTGGATTTATTTATGATGCAGTTCAAAATAAATAATAATAAATAAGTTTTAATAAGGAGGTTAATCATAATCGCACAAACAGTCGGATTTCTTGTAAAATTAAATATTGTGCGCTCCGGCATGTTGCTAGCTGCATGCACAGATTAAATGTGTCTCAGTGGCTTTACTCTAAATGTGGAACAGTAGCAAAAAGAAAAGAAAAAGTGAAAATAAGGTTGAGGAATAACAAACAGATCTCCTTCACATAACAAGGAACACAGCAGAAAGAACCTTCGATCAATCATTTCAATATCTCAGTTCAACAACAGATGGGCATTCATAAACAGCCTTGCTTTGAAATGCCTTCTGCAGAAAAATATAGCCTGCAAAGACTCGTATATGCTGTATGTTTTCATGAAAATCTCATAAATGCAAGGTCCAATGTTCTCTAAACATTTGTATAAGATATAAGTTAAATAAATACATTAACTAGAGAGGTTTTCCGGGGGCATA
This sequence comes from Craterocephalus amniculus, assembly GCA_036024015.1. Classification (NCBI taxonomy): domain Eukaryota; kingdom Metazoa; phylum Chordata; class Actinopteri; order Atheriniformes; family Atherinidae; genus Craterocephalus; species Craterocephalus amniculus. Next base: position 8,734 of record JAVQJG010019888.1, on the reverse strand, counting down.
TTGTTGTTAAGTCTGTGTCACACAGATTTAAGTGAAACACATGGGGGATGGATGTTTTTTCCCTCGTTATAAAGATGTGAATTTTAAATATACCAAGTAGAGTTACACATTAGAGATGAAAGGAGAACAATAGTATCCCTTGCAGAGTTTTCCCACGGTTTCCTCAAGCTAAATGCTGAGTTGGTGACACACACTCGGAGCACATGAATTATTCAATAGCCTAGTTTCATTTTTGCTAAAAACTTAGGCTAGAGAAGATTATTATATCTACTGTCTTCAGGGTGAATAAACACTTTTGCTTTTGCTTCCCTCACCCATTGTATATTCTGTGGATGGAGAGGATGAATATATCAGCCACAATATGATGTAGCTGCAAGCTATGTTTACACACTGTGTGGTGTGATTTCAAATGTGGAGAACTGGAAAAATGACCATGAAGCTTTGGGTGTGTGGGTGTCTGTGTGTGTGTACTGTATGCGGGTGTAAAGTGGGGTCTCTCTCCTTGGTTTAAAATGGTATTTCAAATATGAACACATAAATCCTGTTGACTCTGTTGCCTAATTAGTCTGATCTTATCTGTTTGATATCATCCTAAGCATTATCCTTTTATACCCTTTGGGTACACAAAACATTAAAAGCTTTAAAATGCTTTCTTAGTGACCACGCCTTAAAGAAGACATTTAGCAAGATACTTATGCTTAAAATTGTACTCATTTTGAAGTTTTCTGCAAGGCAGTCAAGTTTCAAGTAATGACCTCTGTGTAAACATATTTCAGTTAATGCGCTTTTCCTGACAATTTATGTTAGGCCTGCAAGTGACTGTTTTTTTATAACTTTTATTTCATGTTTTATTTGGGCCGTAACACAGTGATGTAAAGCTTAAACTTGACATCTGATCAGCGGAAAACAAGCATCTTTGTTTACAATCCAGAGTTGCATTTTTAAATGAGAAAAATGATAGTTTTAGGAAATTCTAACTGTAGCTACAGTAGGTAAGCTACAGTAAACAGAGTTTGTGAATGTGTAATGGATATCCAGTGTTTAATCAGATACAGGGTGGGTTTCGAAATGAGGACTGAAAAATATGGAAATCTTTCAAAGACTACGTTCATTTGAAATGCATTCTTTAAAACAAATACAGTCTTAATTTTGTATTTATTTGTTGTTTCATAAGCCAACAAGGAAACGCATCTACTGTATATCGGGATGTTAGGTCTAGCGCCTCCATATGCAGCAAGACAAATATGATTTAGCCAAATGACAATAGATTTAAATTCTATGTTTTGTGCTGGCTTTCCTATACGGGCTGATAGTAAAGCATTTATGTTAATATGCTTGGTCGGCTCATGAGTGGCCAGCTCTGATAAAGCACTGTGTCTAATTAACACGCTGACAGCACCACTGTCTGGGCAATCACGCTCTTCCACTTTATTAAAGTGGTTAAGGAAGTCACTCTGGCCCTTGGGGGACTGGTACAGTAATTTTCCCCCTGCAAGCCAGATGATACGCCCAGAGATGAGGCAAACCAAGTGTGACTGTCTCTCCTTCTTGCTTTATTTTTCTCCCATATCCTCTTCTTTTTCTCCATTTTCTCTGCCTTGTTCCCTGTGCTTCTCTTACATATCAATGTCTCTTCTTCCCCTCCCTTTTTTCATCTTCCTCCTCCTCACTCTCCATGTGAGTCGGAAGTGTAATATCACATGCATTCTTCTGGCCTTTTCTTTTTTTTTTTTTTGTCTGAGGTCTAAAAATAACTCCAACAACAGGAAGTGCTGAGTTTTGCTTCCAACAGTTTAAAGAAGTGTAAACATGAGACTTTTTGAATGGTCGAGAGAAATCTCTGATAGCGGCACATGAGAGTCAAGCTTGATTGGTTTCAAGCTGGCAGCAGTAAATAGTTAAAGTGCAACAGAGAGCACTTTGAAGCTGCAAATGATATTTAGCATAAGCGATGAAGGAGATGGTTATTGTATTTACAACCTGGCTGCTGAACTGTGACATGTAGTCTAAGCCAGGCTGTTTTAGATATATTTCAGTTGATGCTCTAGCTCTGATAATCATTCCTGACATTTTTACCGCACTAAATAACTCAGTGTGTGATACGATATGTGCTTTGCCAAATCCTAATGGCCATTACAGTCAGAGGTGCATGAATTAGCAGATATTTGTTGTGTCACAATCCAGACTAATCGCACTAAGCCTACAGACAGGGGCGGATCTTCAAGTGGAAAACTGCCCCATCAGCTTTGTCCCAGTTTCCAACCAATATATCTTTAGAATATACTCGTAGATAAACAAACAAAAAAGAAAACAAACAGCAGGTGTATGCACAGGGTCCAAAAGCATCTGAATAGAGTCTTGGGCCCCTCAAAAAATAGACATGTAGGATTCTGTAACCGAGTGGAGTGCAGAGATTGAGTCACCCAACTTTTTTCAGGTGAATTCAGTTTCTCCAGGTGATGTTTTAACAAAATACATTGTAGTTACATTTAAATAAGTAACAAATGAAATGCCTGCTGAAGACATTGGACAGTCACGGGTCAATGTGGTGGATGTGAGGAATGAGTAAGAAAAAGCTACTGTACATTAAGGGGGAAGAATGGAAGAGAGATCCGGAGAGTCAGAGTTTATAAAAGCCAATGAGAAAACAACACAAACGCGGAAAAAGATGTTATGAGGTATGAGGAGGAAAATGTTTTGGATTCTGTAAGAGTCTACAGGTTTAAAGTACTGTAAGGTAAATATTAGAATGATATACATATCTGTTAGCTGATGGGATATTGGGGGAATGTGCTGTGGAAATCCAAAAAGCATTTGATGGGAATCAGATTTACCTCTGTCTCTAACTATCAGTCCCTTTGGAGGAACCTGTGGTTTTTAGCAACACAGTTCAAACAAATCATGACAAGGTCTAGGAGATAAAGCAAATTTGTTTACAAAACATCTTCACCATAGCCACCATAATCCTGGCACCATGCATCATTTTTCGCTTGTGAAATCGCCTTACCTCAGAGGCATCAAAAGGGGTATTTTCTGCAATATGTGTGGTATATGATAGGGAGCAGATACGGCTGTGGCCAAAAGCATCACTATCTGAAGATGATTATTTTCCGCAGGTCACTGAATGAAAATATTTAGCTGTGAGCTTCCTGTTTGTGTGTCTGTGGTCTGCTATCTGTACTACCCCAAAGATCTGGCATTAAACTCATGTTGTGATTTGCTGCAAAGCACATCTGTTTGTTGACAAAGCAAACTAATACAGTATGTTTTGTGGGCAAAAAAGCTCTAGCTGAGATAGTTAGAGGCTGTTATTGTTGTTCTTTACTTTCTCTGGTCTGAAATACACCCAGTGGGTGGCTTCTCTGACTGATAAAAGGTCAACCCTTAGCAGGGCAGTGACACTGACCTGACGCCTGTGTATTGTGTGAAGTGGAGAAGTCTAAGGCCTTCTGACAAGAGCCATAGTGACTCAGTCAGGCTTTAACCCTGAGTGTGCACTGACCAAACAGTGTGATGTGCTTTCTGCTCACCTTGCATTCAAAATGTTCACATCATTGAGCAGAGCCGGGGTGTTTTCAGTGAACTTCAGGCACGGAACCAGAAAGGTTAGGAAGGGTTTAGAGACAATTTCAGTATTTGTTGTTATTGATCTTTTCGTTAATTGTAATATAAATGAGCTTTATCTGTTTTATCTAAGAGGGTTTTTATGCAAAGGATCACAAAGCTATTATCATACACAGGTGTAAGAAGGGGATTTGGGCTAATGCAGGCTATTTCCCTCTTCCACAGTGGTAATCAGTCAATGCACAAAGCAAGTCATTTCAATTGTAATAGCTTCGACCCTTGGTATTGTTGTGTTGTGTACAACATGCCCTCCTGACACTCCATCCCAAAGGTCTTTTTCAATCCAAGGAGATCCCATTGGAATGGGGGGGAATGCAAATGCATTCTACGAGCTAATGTTTGCATAAACATGCAGGTGGAGAATTTGGAAGCTTGTTCTGTCAAGTGTTACTTCACTCAGAAACCATAGCTACACCAAGCAGAAACCAAACACATCATCGTACACCCTTACTGTTTTTTCCACCTGCCACCACTCCCACCTCCTCCCTGAGGCGATACTTTTCTCCCCCTTCCCCTGGAGTGGTGGTAACAGTGAACAAGGAGGCATGACTACCATGACAAAACACAGGGGAGGGAAGCCTCCTTCATGCCTCATTGACTTTGTTTTCTCTGGCTAATTTTTCCTTTCTCCACACTGCCCGCCTCCCGTCCCTCAAAAAATACACGCACGCACGTGCACATGCACATGCACAGACACAATTTCTATCCATTCCCGCCCTCCCCTTTCCACGCCTCAGCGTTTTTGACACGCAGGCTGTCATGCAGCAGTTCTCTTGGAGGTGGCGATTAACAGAGCTGTCGCCATATGGGCTGAGATCAGCCGTCAAAACCCTACATAATTGGCTCAGTGCGGGAAAAAATGCTTACGTAACCGGGCTGGAAAAGGGGCGGGAAAAAGTGGTGAGGGCGGACACTTTGGTCTCTGCAGCTGCCAATATTAAATGCCAATTAAAACACTTGCAAGTGATTCATAAATAATGAGAAACTAAATGCATCATAAAACCCAAAGGAAGGCAGGACGCATCCAGTATTGTGTGAATTAGAAGAAGACAATATTTCCCCTCAGCAACAAAAGAGGAAGCAATGTAACAGAATGCAACATTAGCCAGTCGTGTGCTATGAGAAGCCACACAGAGGAACAAGAAAGAACAATTTATCAAATTAATGCAGGAAAAAACTCATATTTGATGAAGCCATTGTCATGTCTGCACCTAATGTTGAAATGGACTTGAAGTCTGAGCCAAGGGTTTACATTGCTGACGGCCTAATTATATGGATTGGCTGCAGTAGAGCGTAGCCTATCAGCTCAGGGGAGAAATTAATTCTGGTACAGGGGAAGAGAGGAGCAGGCACCAGCCTGCTTCACTGCTGTGAATTGATGGCTGCAGAGGCTGCTGTGTGTCTGTGTGTGTGTGCATGTGTGTATGCACAGGGTTTTGCTTCACTTAAAGCTGCACACGGCTTTACTGTGGGGTGTATTCTTTGTAATTTAGAAACTATGTCTAGCTCTGACAGATATGTGTTGAATTACAACAACAGCCATAAGCAAGATGTAAATGACGTTCCATTGATTCACTGCTACATTGTGGCACCCTGTGTGTGCTGTGTGATATTTCTAGCAAGATTGTGTACATACAGTACACTAGCCCTGTTTATTTCAGAACAAGCTAGTGGTCAAATTAATGCAAATCAGCTGAAAGTGCTCTGTGTGTGTTGCCTCAGACAGGTGCTTTAAGGCTTCAAGTTTGTTTATGTAGGATTTAGTTCTTGTAGCAGCTAACTACACACACATAGGGCCAACTAAAGGCACTGGGTACAGTATATACAAGATGAAACTACGAGTACTGCTGTTCTTCATCTCAGAGGCATCTAGCGACAGAATCTGTCACATAAACATAAAAAATAATGATGGCGGCAAATAGCGTGTTTATGCCAAGCCTGACACCGCAGAAATGCACAATGCAGAAAGTATTTATCATTTCTTTTCATTTTGGTTACAGTCTGATCTGCCTTAACATCAAGAACCGCTGCTGGGTAACGAAATGCAGGCCTATCAGTTGAAAAGAGAGTGTTGTCACCTTTGCTATTAGAACTTCTGACTTTAGTCATGTTGCTGGCAGCAGCAAGTCATGTAGTTCTTTCTCCAGACATGCATCTTTTTTATTTAGCCACCATCTTTAACATTTCATAATCAACAACCTGGGTTTTCATGAGGCCAGTCAAGGTGGGTGTGATGTGTAGTTTGAGACCTGCAGAACAGTTGTTAACCTCATACTATAATATTGCTGTCTATTTTTAGTCCCTCTCATTGGTGTCTTTGAACAACCGTTCTCTGTCAAGCATTTCTACTAAAGTTCCTTTGCTTAGGTTTTGAAAATCAAATCTGGTTCAGGTTTGAAATTAAACAGAATACATAAATAGGTTACATGAAACTACTTTGTTTGGCATTAAATACACAATTACTTCCATTTTTTCAGAACTTGTTATCACAGCGTCTGAGGGTTATTTATACGTATGTTGTTTTTCTTTGTGATTTATGAGCTATTGTCATCCAATTGTTTTAGTTCTGATCAATAATATTCACAGTCTAATCATGTATGTAGCTATTATTGCAGCTAATGGAGCAAACTGTATGGGATATCATGTTTTAATTGATAAAATGACTGAATACATTTCTACCATATTTGAAACATTTTTAGTGGCCCAAAGCCACAGTTATGAAATTATTATTTCTTTTAATTGTTTTCACTGTCAGTCATAGCAGTGATGTCAATGCCTCTGCCCCGGCAATCCCACATGCAAGTTTTTAACATTTCAGCAGGTTCATTGATTAAACTTGTTGCTAAAATGTGCTAATTACTTTTTGTGCCAAAAGAAAGAATTAAAAAAAACAACTGTGATTTGTGCATGTGTTGCAAAGCAGACAAGACTTTTGAAGTCGGTGCCAGCAAATTACATGCGGAGTGGGAGGATGTGAATTAAAAAATTCAATAAAATAACTAAACTGAATAGTTCTTGGGGCCTGTGAAAGCATCCTGCCTCAGCACCCTGTTAATTGGCTGAGGTTGAGGCAGTCTGGCTTGGAACCATTGCACTGATTGCTGTCAACACAAATCAGCACATAATATGCTCTGTGTCGTATCTCGAATTGAGTTGCAGACACTGTGCAGGGTCCCTTCATCCTGTAGCTAAGCACAAATAAGCTAACTTAAAGCCAGCTTTTTTTACAGTTCAGTAATTCCACCTGCAGTATGTAGAAGTCTGTAAACAGTTTGGCAAACATTCCTATGGCCTGCAATTTCACGCTGCCTTCCTTGTACACGACTTCTAGGGCGCAGGCTGCCAATCGTTGACAGACACTGGCATTGTATATACACCAAAAGGCCTAAAACCTTCCAAGCAGACCATTCTTCCTTGGTCTTTGCCTCATAGCACTTTCATGTTATCAGTCCAGTCAGTCTGACCAGTGTGTTATTTATGTGTACCATCACCCCCCCTTCTCATCCTGTGTGGAGATAGGTGTCAGTGGCTTTGTTAGAAATCCAGCTGGCGTATCTATCTTGCTTATACTAAGCTGTGGATGGCTGTCATATTTGGCAGCATTGGTAGGTAGTCTGTCTTTTAGAGTGACATGGACTACATCAAGAGAATACCCATGCATATTTGTGAGATTCACATAGCACTATATAAGCGTGGGTTTGTAAAGCTTTGTAAATGTCACATATGGTTGCAGGGTTGATGAGTTGGTTATTTAAGGGAAAGATTATGTTACACAAGTTAACATAATTTCCCATTGTCTTATTGTTCTGTCTGTGGGTTACTTTGGACAAAATACAACATACAGATGGTAGTGCAGTTCTGTTTTCTGTTAATTTGCAGTATAGTGTTTCCTGTTCTCTCTACCCCATCCCTCTTTGTAGTGGTTTCTCCATTTCTTGAGACTGGCACTCAACCCAAAGCTTTTCACTAAAATATGACTGTAACATTCTGAGACCTTACACTAGCACACACAGTAAACCCAGCTCAGACTGCCACCTACCATTTTACTTCCAACTATTACTTGGTATTTTTGGGTGGGCAGTTGCTTCAGACATCCATATGTATGCTGTAAAATGTGCAAAAAAGTCTTTTCTTTTTAAATATTTATACTTTAATGGTGTACTGTGGTGAATATTTTAAGCTAAAACAAATTTAAAAAATGTAAGCAGTTGTCAAAATGACCGTACACAGCATAACACAGGATTACGACAGTCAGTCTGTCCATCATCAGACAGTTGTCTTATCAAAATGTGACACTAATCTCTTGGCCCCACATTCAGTATTTACTCTGCTCTATCTGTGACAAATGTTAAATTCTCTGATGTCATAACCCAATCAAGACTTTGTCCACTGGATTAATAAAAAACAGCACTTGTTTGTTGTCTGTTGGCATTCAATAGAAATGGTTTTTGATCTTCTTTGAAAAAAATCTCTATACTCCACAAAACAAAACGACAGTCTCAATATTCAATTTCTTCTTAGATTTTGTGGAGAATGTCAACAACTGTCTGTATTGTTATTGTTTTTTTGTTTGCTTGTTTGTTTTTATTTATAAAGTGGTTTAAGCCAGTGACGATGCAGTAAAAAATGTCACTGGCATGCTTGAAGGTGATTGAAAATTGCTGATCCCAGCCAGTGCTTGCCTATTATTTGGACATTTGTACCTCGCCTTATTTTACTGGAGTAAAAGTATAGCCAACATGACAAGCAGAGGTTTTGATGTTTTTTGTCAAAACACCCACCCTTTTGATAAGAATAAAGACTGCAGGCTTGTTCGGATGTCAGCAGAGTGGCCATACTGTCAAGGGAAAAAGCTATATTAACCATTACATGAAATCACCATCAGTTTTGATAGCATATTTATAAAAGTTGTATTATCAATAGGCCTTTTTCCTCTGAAACTGTCATGGGGCCTATACTACGAAGCCGGATTTTCTCTTATCGAGGTAACCTCAGGTTCAACCCGGGGTTTTCTGTCCTACGATGCTGGTTCACTTCTGATCGGGGTATATCACCCCGGTAACTTATGCTGGACGCCTAACCTGGTCCGGACCAGGTTAAGTTCTGAATA
>JAVQJG010019887.1:0-11586 GCA_036024015.1 Craterocephalus amniculus | reverse complement strand
GGTCCCTGACGGGGAGTTTGTGGTCCTTTTGAAGGGAACGGACAAAGTCTCCAACAGTGAATTTCAGAGGCAGTCAACGACCCAGATGTCTGTTTCCAAAGTGACTATCCAGGTGTGTTTTTGTACCTCCACTTTACATCCTTACACAAGAGTTTCCTCAGAAACTGAATATGGATTTCCAAAATTACATGTGTAAGCATGTACAAGAAAAATGTAGTCACATTTGCCTGTTCCCTCTTTTTACCCTCTTCATGAATTCAACCTAAAAACAACGTTTTGTTGATTGGTCAAATCTGGTACATTTGGAACCAACTGAATTAAGTTTAGTATAAAGAATGAAGTAAATCAAGTTTGACAGACAAATTCCCTCAAATCATTTAGTTTCCTTCAAATAAAAAAAATCTGAATCACTTTGACAATTTAGTGGAAAGTCAACTTCAAATATTCATTTTGTTATACCAGTAAGAATAATCTAAATAGCTTTATGGAACCTAAATCCGTGCTAAAATGTTGTGTTTAATCTATTTATATATTTTTTTCCAGTGTGTAGTTGGCAGCAGTGTGGAGCCAGGTGAGGCCTTCAAGCTCCCGTTCAGCATTATCACCCAGGGTCCTGGTGGGCAATATATAATCAGTGCCAAAAATGACAGAGACTTTCCCATGGAATACCCAAGCAGGTGAGACAGGCTAAGGCATTCCTGTTACAATATGTAATGATTACCACTGTTTTATGTAACAGCAGGTTAGCACAGTTTAGTGAAAATACAGGTAAGATAAGAAAATAATGATAAAAAATATGGCCAAACCCGCCATCACGTGCTAGAGGGGCTGTGAGCATGGGGAGGGGTGATCAACACCCATCAAACTGTGCTGCCTGTAGCTACAAGCTAACAAAGATAAGCCAGTGCTAATCGGAGCTAACCAGCTAGCAGTGGTAGGCAAGGTAAAGCTAAGCCACATTGTTTACTGGTTGTGCTACCCTCTGCCTCTTTTGCTGGATATCTGAGATGTGTCGATCAAATTCATGAAGAATTCCTGATTAAATATTCTTTAAATGGATGAGTTATAATAAAATTGTCTCTCTCCATGAAGGTAAACTTGACCGATTAAAGCTAAAATCCAAGCTGCTGTGAAGCTGGCCATGTTAATATGGGAGTCTATGGAGATTGACTCATTTTTGGAGCCATCACCTAGTGGATGAGGGGGGCACTGCAATTTTTGGCACTTCTGAATAGGCTTCACATTTCTCAGCTGGAGGTTGCCTTTTCCTCAAGCATCTCTGAAGTAATTGTGTTCCCGGGTCAGCCAAGAGACCTTGTCCCTCCAACATGTTTTGGTCTTCCCCACGGCTTCCTCCCAGTGGTATTTTCCCGGGAAACCTCTTCAGAAAGACATCCTAACCCACAAGTCTGCGCCACCTCATGCAGAGGAGTTCATCTCAGAGTCCTTCCAGTGTGACTGAGCTTCTCGCCCTTTTTCTGAGGAAGAACCCAGTCTCCCATGCATGTGCAGGCAGATATTTGTGTTATTAATACAGTTCAAATTCAGCATGTCTCAGGATATAATACGGGTTGCAGATATAGTTTTGGGTAAAAGTGTTATTACATCAATGTGTTGATCTCAGCCGCTCCATTTTCATATTTGACAAACTGGGCCAGAACAAACTAAAAAATGCATTTCTGCTCTCCTGGCAGGCTGACATTGTCAACTGGACAATATGCTAATGCTACGTTGACCATCACGCCACCTCCCACCACAGCATCCGGCACTGATGCCACTCTGACTATTGAAGCCACGTCTTCCACTGGCGCTGACTCCAACTACGTTGTTCTGAGATTGTCTGTTGTCCCTAAGGTAAACAATTATCCTTAAATGCTTTTAAATGCCAGGGAACTCCCTAAAGACAGCTCATCTAGCATGTATGTTGCATCCTGCCTCTACCCAGAACTCTTTCAAGCCAGTAATAATCTGACATTGACTCATGTTTATTCTTGTCCTCTTGCCTTTCTTTGATGAATCAACCATGATGCATTTTAAAAGTGGCCAGCATTTTCTGGCGTGTGACACAGTGCAAAAGAAAAAAATCCACCAGTCATTGAGACTGAACACAAGGCTCCAGGCAGGAACCTAAATTTGTGATGTGCAGTTTCTCAGCGTGGGGATGCTGCTGGGCAACTGCGGCTCCAGGGATGTAGATAATCAATATTATTGTGCCATCAAATGACTCCGAAACATATTTTTAAATAATAATGCTGCATTAAAGGCCACAACAACATCCAACGTTCTAATGTGTCGCAGTTATTGCACTCCATAGTGTCTTTTATGTTGCTACGCTAGACCTCCACTAGTGGGTGCTGCTGCATTAATAGTTAAGCCTGTTAATAGTTAATCTGATGTCAGTTTCAGATGCCTGTGGTGGCAGTAATGCACTGTTATAAAGTTGTTTCTAACCACCCAACACACCCAGAACACCCACATAGCCTTTTTTCAAAAGCTTGCACAATTTCTACAGATTTTGTCCTCATTTTCAGTCTTCTTCTGCATCCTTTATCCTTGTGAATTCTGAATTTGAACTATTATGTTTTATAAAAGTAAAACTTCTTCAGATATTACTTGTTCAGATAATCAAAAACTGCTGTGATATCTCTTCTGTGGTGGTTATTTTTGCCGTTGCATCTTCACAGCAGAAGAGAGCATCTTTCTGAGGATCATTTGTGGTGAAATATGGGTCTTTACTAGCCTTTGTAATCATACAAGCAGCACCATTTAATTTATTCAATGTTAAAGTATCTACTTTTCACTGTGGCTTCTTCTCCACCTTTCTTTTTTCTCTCCAGATTACAGATTTTACTCCGCCACAATGTGAAGTAGTTAGTGTCCTGGCTGAGGATTGCCCTAAAGATGTGTCCCAGTGCCAACCTTTCCAGTGGCAACTTTCAGCTAACCTGACTGATGGAAGCGGCACCGGGATAGAGAGAATGTCCCTGCAACAGGGTGAAGGAAATCTAATGCACTCTTCACTGAATGAAACCATCGTCCAGGCAAACTACAACGCATCCTGCTGCTCACAGATCGTTGAATTTGTAGCTCTAGACAAAGTTGGCAATGTGGGGAAGTGTTATCATTCAATTGTTCGCTCAGGCAGCCCTCCTGCTCTAACCCTGTCACTGCCACTGTGGCTCGCACTGTTGGTGTCCGTCTGCATAGTAAGGTCTTGAAGGTGTTTGACTTTGAATATATCATTTAAAAAAGGTACTTCAGCATGGGAGGGAAACTGACATTTTCCAAAGCATCAGTGTATTTCAGTGCATATTTTCTTGCACATCTGTGGGAGACCATTAAAATGCACATTAATGCTCATCTTGTTTTCCTAATTCTTCTAGAGAAAGGAGTAGTAGTCTCAACATGATCTTTTTTCAGTTATAAAAGGAAATTAAACAATTCTAACATATTAATATTCACATTTTGCCTTTTGTAATAAAAATCTTGATGAAAGACTAATTTTTCTTTTTTTTTTTAAATATCTGTGTTTTACACTTCATTTGCTGGGTTTGCTGACATTCTGTAAACAACTTTATTAATCTCCTGGAATACCAGTCACTGCACCCATTGTATATGTGGTACTTGTTTCAGTACATCTTTCAACTAAATCAGTCATTTTTGTATGTCTGCATTTGCGTTCTACATCTTCTATGTCTTGCTGCTGAATACACAGGTACTACTCGAAAAATTTGAATATGCTGGAAAAGTTGTATTCAGGCAATTCAACAGAAAAGGCGAACCCAAAACATTATATGTGCTAAATAGAGATGTGTATTGGTTTCACCATTTATGTAAAACTGCCTGACCAAAACAACTTTTCCAGCATATTATTTTCCCAGTAGTACCTGTATTTTTACTCCTTGACAAGTTACCTAGATTTTCAAACTTTGTGTATTTGTAACATGGAGAAAAGTTGATCTTATCTTAGCTGTTTTAAATTACTAGATCAAGATCTGTCTTGAATAGTGGTTCCCAACACTATGTAAATATTGGAAAGCTGTGGCTCCCCTGCCTCACCCAATACTGAAACCATGCTTAGTTTCATGCCTTCACTATTGAGATTCCCACCATATATATCAGATTCTGGTTGAGTCCTGTCCTTTGTTGAAGCCAGAGTTACACCAACATATAGCCGTACTTTAAAAAAAAACTTGTTTAATACAAAGAATAGCAAATAATCTGCTCTGTGGTGTCTCTCAGATATTTTATGAACTTAATGCTGCAGGATAGACATAAGGTGCTCCAGCTGCTCACTGATCTCACTAAAACCCTGTAAATGGACAAAAATTGGTTGATTTGTTGCACAAGTTGTCCTTATAAGAGGACTCTCCTTTGATGACTAAGGATAGGCCCTGTCTTAAACTGGAGACCTGTCCTGCCTCTTGCCTACTAATTGCTAGGATGATGATTGACTTCAAAAGCCCCAAGCATGGTGAAAATAAAACAAGATTTGACTAGCCCACGTTAACTCTCAACCATTTACACAAACAATTCAACTCACCAAAAGTTTCACACAAGAATATTTTTTTATGTTTTATTACCCGTTTCCTCAAAATATACATCTGGATTTGGCTGATCAAGTCAGTGAAATTTACAATTTGTACATGACTTCTATGAAGTTCAGAATAATTGGAAATACAATTCAATGCCATTCAACATTTTCCTACCGAGACACTAATTTAAGCATCTAAGGAAAAAAGAAAAAGAAAGCTGACTTTGTAAGACAACAATGTAAAACAAGTCAAAAAGCTTCATTTTAATTGTTAAACTGCTGACTGTGAGAGCAGCACTCCAGTCTTCATGACCTGCGTAATCACTTCCCTAAGTATGTTTAAACATAGAAAAGGAAACCTGAAAGGTGAACACTATGTTGATATCGGGAGAAGATGCATCGGCTCAAAATGAAAACACTCCAACAAATGAAAATCTGCATCACCAATTATGGTAATTAACCGGGGGTTTCAAGAGTTAAAACACAACATTCACCTTCCCTTCAATCCTTACGTTACGTGGTAAAATCTTGCACAAGCAGCATAGTTATGCCATTTCTGACACAAAAGCAATGCAAAGCGATGTCATAAAAATGTCATATAAATAAGTGTGAATGATTACTAAAATCCTTTAATTGTCCAGATTTAAATAATAAAAACATTTTCACATTTACTGTTCAATCCCAGACCAGTAACATTTGTTGTAATATATCCTTTCCACAACTACATCTAGTCAAATAAGTGCAAAGGAAGTCAAATACTATTGAGATGCAGAAAATGTTAAATATTAGTTGCGGCAAATTAGAAGAGAAGGAATAAACCTGTATATCTAAATGATCCAGCACATTAGAAAGAGACGCTTAATGTGCTTCGGAAACATGGTTAATCCAAGAAATAATACGATACAGGTAGTTGGATTTAAATCAGGAAGGATAAATTATAACCAATAAATTACCTGAAAATTTACCATTCCAAAAATGAAATAGTGGATAATTCTGCTCATAGCATTAGAAACATTAAGACTAAGTACTTAAGTTATTGAAACAAAAGTAATTATTGCCACATTTCCAGTTGTCAAATTATTTCTTTTACCGTGATGAACACACAGTACCGAACAAAAACCCGTTGAATAACAGTACAACATTCCTATGTTACATTAATTACAACATAGATCACAATATCCTTTAACACCCTTCAAATAGTAAAAATTAACCTGTGTAGCCTCACAGAGATTTCTCATTTTTCTCGCTCAGCTGTGTTCAGGGACATCAGCTTTCAAAAAATGTATTCGATGTGAGGTTGCCAGGCAGCCAACATTGATGCAGCGCATAGCACAGCTGGCCAAATTGAGCAACATTTTTTGTCACATGAACATATATTTCTTTTAGAACATGCATCATATTAGCATTATAATCTGCCCCATCTCCCACATTCCACTAACCCTGGTTAACCTGCTCAGATGCATATTTGTATTTCTTAGAAACAAACAAAAAAAAAGAGACTAAAATAAGTACTTAAAGTAACATGAAAGAGGCAAATTTCTCTTTTTGCCACATAAAAATACAGTCAAGGGAGACGGAAAAAAAACTCTTTGTAATCAAAAAACATTGTAAACATAAAAACATTGATCATTCATTACATCATCTGTTATTGGACAACTCACCACAACGCCCGGTAGAATCGGGTGGCTTTTTAGTTTTCTTTATGCACATTTCTAAGATGTTTTTTCACGTGGGCGGCCTGTGTGAATCTCTTGTGGCAGCGGGGACAGGAATATGGTTTCTCCCCAGTGTGGGTAATCTTGTGCCGCTTCATGTTATTCATATCCAAGAAACCCTTTCCACAAAAAGGACACCAGTGTCTCTTCTCTCCGTTGTGCCACCGCAAATGCACATTCAGCTCCACTCTCCTTGTGAATTTCTTTTCACAAAGGTGGCAGTGGAACGGTTTCTCTCCTGTGTGGATCCGTAGATGGACTTCAACTTCTCGTTTAGTGAAGAATCCTTTGTTGCATACCTGGCAAATGAACGGTTTTACCCTGGTGTGGACCATCAGCTGATGTTTGCTGAGGCCAAATCGGTAGACGAAGCCCTTCCCGCAAAGTTGGCAGATGTGGATCCTACCGTTGCGGTGCACGCGATCATGTCTTTTGAAAGTCTTGGAATCTGGGAAAACTTTCCCACAGAGTGAGCATGAAAAAAGTCGGTAACCTGTATGGAGACTGACGTGGCTTTCCAGAGCGGCGTTGCAGCTGAAGACACGACCACATTGACCGCACTGGTTCCTCAACAAATGCTTACCAATGACGGCCAACGGTTGTAAAGGCGATACAATAGGCGCTGGGTTGGGAGGTATATGAGGAATTTTGTCCTCTACCACTACAGGTGGCAACTTCACCATCTCTGTTATAGGTACCTCATTGGGTGGTAATGTAGGAGGATACCAAACTTTAGCTCTGCACTTTTTCACTTCCCCATTGTTTGCTTGATTCTTTCTCTGGCTCTGTCGCAACTTTTTCTGATTTTTGGATTTATTGGACATCTTCCTTTTACCTCTTCTCTTGGCTTTTGGTGCTTTAGTTATTTTCATGGCACTGACAACTTCAAAACTCTCAGCTGGTCTGGGCTCCTTAGTTGGTGTAGATTCTTCACTCTTATCAGGATCAACACTACATCTTGCCACGTTTTGGCCTCTGGTACTTTGGAAATCAGTTTCATTGTCAGTTGTGTTCTTGATGTCAGAAACTGTTATGCTGGACCTTCCAGATTCCCTTTTAATAGCTCTGTTGCTATGATTACCTTTTTTGAATGGACTACCATCTGTTCTCAGAGAAACAGGAGATTCTGAGTTTTTAGGAATAGCACCATCTCTGGTTGATCTATTAGGACTTGTAGAGGTGGATTTAGTAGGTGTTGGGCTTGAACCAATCCTAGCTTTTTTGGGAACACTACCCTTTTTCATTGGGCTGGGCCTCTGAGGGCTCACAGACCTGGATTTATTTCTTGACCTTACATCCTCCCTATGTGAACCACACCACCTTGGAGTAATAGAAACTGATTTTGTTATTTCTGGGCTTCCACTCTCTTCTTTTGAAGTAGGCTGGCTAAGACTTGCAGATGTGGACTCTTCACTGTTTGAGTCTTCATCATCGCTTCCTGAACTGGACTTCTCCAAAATCTCAACATCAGAACCACTTGGTGACTTGGACCTGCGACTGACAGAAGCTGGTTTACCAACACTTCCTGCAGCTGTAAGCACACCACCACACAGACTAGATTCACCAGCACTAGTCGAAGTCTCACTTTCATCTGATTTTTTACTGCCAACGGCTTTAGGTGAGTTTTCATTGTTTACGCCGCCCTCTAATCTAGGTTTCTTAGGGCTTTTGGAGGTGGGCTCTTCTTTTGTCTCTGCCTTTTGTCCTCCAGCTCTTTTAGTTTTGAGGTGATTTTTCAGGTGACTTCGCAGACGAGTGACAATGGAGACTTTCTGCGGGCATTTCTTGTCACTGGTTGTGGTCTCTGTTGAATCTGGAAGGCCGTCGGCGATGGTCTGTAATAGAATGTAAAGAAGAAATATAAGTTAGGCAAAATACGCTAGAAATTCAAAATAATGAGTATAAGGTTTAGCCCCATGTTCTCGGGGTGTTTACCTCTTTTTCTTGAACTACTGGTGAAACCGATAGTTGTGCCAAGAACTGAGCTTTAGTCATCTGCAAGTGAGGGTAAGATGGGTCCTTGGGAGTGACATGAGTTAGCTGCAATAGGCCACTTGACTGTTTTTTTTGCACTTCATGGCTGGAAATTTGACTTAAATCATAAATTACTTCATCAGATGAAGATGGGAGGTCCATCATGTCACCCTCTTCATCAGACATCTCCACGACTGGCTCTGACACAGTAGAAGACATCAGTGCCTGCACATCTCTGCTAGCAGGTATCTCTTCTGATATGGATGGCCTTTTTGGCTCATCGTGCATATGAGGGGTTTTTACAGGGGTTAAAACTGGCGTGCCCGAAGCAGCAAGTGTTGATTTTGAAGGTTTTTGAGCGATAACTTCTGAGAATCCTTCAACAAACAATCTTGAGACTGAGATTGATTTCTGTGCAGATACTAGTGATGGGAGTCTAATTAATCGGACCACCGCACAGCGTCTTGGCTCAGCACCAGGGGGCAACACTGGAGCTTCAGGCGTTAGTTCTTGATCGTTTGAAGTTTCTGAAACCAAACAGGGTACTGTAGGAGAGAGAACTGTTTCACAAACAGGCTTGGCTGGTTCGGAGGAATCTTGGTTTTCAGTGGCATCATTTACTTTCTCTGATAATACTGTTTCATCCAAATTTGACAGGCTTGACTCATTAGATGGACTTAACTCATTAGATGGACTTGACTCTTTAGATTCATTAGATGAGTAAAGACCATCTAATGATTTTGTTGTGAACTGAGCTTGAACAGGTTGTGTCTGCTGTGATGTTTGACTCGTATCCACCTCAAGAGAAGCACATTGAGTCTTGGGTTCTGTGCTTTGAGGTTGAGAGATGCAATTATTCATGGACTGGTTCATGGACTGTGTTGACTCTACTGAAACAGGAGCTCTGAGTTCCTGCTTAGCTCTGAGAATGATTAACCTAGGTTTCCTTATTATCTCAGCTTTCACTCGTCTTGGCGGAAGAGGCATCTTCTGTTCTGGTTGTGGAATCGTCTTTGAATTTCTATCTGAGGAGATGGTGGTTGCCTGTAAGGGACGGACAGATGGCAGATTGTTGTATGTAATTTTGAATGCTTTTGGGGAAGGGGGGTAAAGCGAGGATGTTCCAACAGGTGATACTGAAGTTGTAGGACCTGGAAGCAACTTCTTGTGCTCTGCTGTTGAGCTAACTTTAGGTGAAGGGGATGAAGGCAGGACTGCACCATTATTAAATGCAAGTGACTGTCCAGGCTTTGGCACGATAATGATCGTGCGGGGTGATTTACTGGGTACTCCCAGTGATACCACAAGACCTGGAACCAACTGCTCGGTAGTTCGAGCTGCATCAGCTGATGACCCCATTGACTGAGTAGTATGGGGGGGTACCTCTAGCGGTTTTGATGTGAGCGGAGTTTGAGCAGAATGCAGAATGCTCTTATCCATCACAAGGGGGGCACACTGGGTCTTGGGTTCAGCACTTTGTTGCTGAGTCTCAGCACTTTTCATGATCGACTGATTCATGGCTTCAACTAGCAGCATTGCATCCTGAAGACTTGCGGGGGTGTGGGCTTCTCTGACTTGACATGCAGCTGTTTGCAGGGACTCTGCTTGTAGAGTACTGTGTGTTTTGTTTGCAGGTGAAAGCTGTTGAGATCCAGAGGGGGTTTGCTTGTCAGAAATGCTTCTACTTAAAGATTCTACTGAAACAAATGAACCAACTTCTCCGTTCTTATCTGTCAAAACTGTATTTTGACTATCATGGACCAATGCAGAGGTGGTGGATAAAGTCTCCTTGGGATCAGCTGAAGATTCTTCTGAAGACTTTAATGAAGAAACATTTTCTGTAACAATTACAAGTGACGACTCAGTCCCCACTCCTCCTCCTGATGGGGCATTTGTGCTTCCCTGGCCTTTTGAAACCTCAGTAGATAGTGGGGTTTTCTGTTGCCTTCTCTTCTTTGGTGGCCGCCCTCTTTTACGTCGAGCTGTCGTGTTAGGTGTGGAAGACGCTTCCCCTTTTGCCATGCTGTCTTTTAATTCTTCACATGCCACATCTTTGTTCCCCTGAGACTCTGCAAGTGCTCTGTCTGTACAGTGCACTTCTGCATGTTGCGCATTATCATTTTGCTTGTTTACTGATGTAACACTCTCCGGATGACTTTCCTGAGGGTCTGAATGTTTTTCAGACACCAGCTCTTGGTGTGTGTCATTTTCTGCCATCTCCTCATCAACTTCACACTCTTCTTTAAAGTCTCTCTCGAAAGCATCCTTCAATGAGATGACCAATGACTCCTGTAGGTTACAGGACTGGTTCTGGGCATGCTTAAAACTGTTATCTTTTCCCAGGCTTGGTGGTTCAAAAATCACTTGGGTTGCTTCATTTTTTTGAGTTAATGTAATTTTTTCTGATGAACATTCCTGGATCACAGGCCCTTTACTTACAGGTCTGCTAACAATAGGCTCTTTTGAACCTAAGCAAAGAAAAGGACAGAATCATGAAAACCAGCGTAAAATGACTAAACGTTAAATTTCATGTTGTTGCTTTATCTCAGTTGTGAATAAAAAAAAATTCTTCACCTGCATCATTACTCATGACTTGCCCAGATGACACAGAAGATTCAATTTCCTCTTCCTTAAAGGCATGCTGCAGAGTTGAATCATCGCCTGATTCCTGTAGGAAGAAGACAAATTCCAGTTAGAAAAGAAAAAGACAAAAATTCCAGTTTTGAAGACATATTATAAATGGGGAAAGGTTCACATACCTCTTGCTTGACATATACAGAATTTTTCTGTCTAGTACTGACATAGTTGTGTTCCTGTAGACTGTAGTTCATCCTCGCATTAGCATACTGTTGCTCTTGGTTTTGCAGCTCAGCTAGCCTCACTGGTGGACACTGCTCCACCAGAACTGTGCGGCAAGGTCCAAGGTCTGTAAAGATAAACCCAATGTAAAATAAGAAAACTGGTTCATTTTTCAAATATCCTTAATTTGGGATGGGTGATATGGCAGGGTCTGACATTAACGGTTGCCCGATTGCCCGGGGCAAGTAAAAATCGCTGCCGGGCAAGTAGAACCTTCGCCCGCATGCCCGGCCGGGCAAGTACTTCGTTTTGTTTTTTTTTCGTTTGTCTCCTCTGTCTGTCACAGGAGGGGCATCCTGTCCCGTCAAAATTTATGTGCTGCTGACCACCACTGTGGTATAAACAAATAAACAAACGCTGAAGCGGTAACGTAGCTTCAGTAATGGCGTGGAGCGCTGCCACGGCTGCTCCACGAGGAAACACTGAGTTCTGCTGGTTAGGACCAGAAGTATGATTAATGTGCTGTGATGAAACGTGCAGCGGGGCTTTATTCAAGTCAATTTA
>JAVQJG010019883.1:0-12990 GCA_036024015.1 Craterocephalus amniculus | reverse complement strand
CTCTTTTAATGTGTAAATAAATATATATCATAAATAATACATGTTTATATATTATAAATAAATTTATATTATGTAGCATTTGAATTTTATTCGTAAAAAATATACCTGAAAGCATCCTCAGAAAGAATCTGCAGCTTTGCAGATTTTAGGCCAAACTGAATAGCTTATAGCTCCTTGAATGAGAACCACTTGGGAACATTCCTGGTGTTTGAAACTACCTTTATTTACACAAAACTGTAAAAGATGCAATATATGCAGTCTGTAACCATGATTCAGTGACACTGACAGTCTTACAGTATGTGTGCTTATACTCAAGCATTTAGTAAGGATAAGTTTTTTGACAAACATCCAAATTTAAACAATCATGTAACTAACATTTGAACTTGAAATGTAACCAGTCGGTCACAATAATTGATGTTAATAAATCTTTACATACTGAGCTTTTTTGTTAAATTGGCTCTGGGGATGATATAAGATGCATTCACTGCACAGAGCTTTAAAATGTCATTAGTCTGGATATACTCAAATAGAAAATGATGTCATGGCTGTATATAATTTACCCTTGGGCTTATATGTAAACTGTTAATAAGATAGGGACCAAAATACTCCATTGAAGGGCCCATCAGAGTAGTTGACCATGAAGGAAAAAAATATCTCCAATATAGCCGCATCACTGATACCAGCTTCCGTTATCTGGATTTCAGAGGGGGGGATGGTGGAGCACAAGGAATCCAAGAAATTAGTCCTTCCTCTTTACAAACAACAAATGACACTTTCAATCAAGAAAAGTTCAAAAGCTTTATTTTATGATCCATCCACTGTTTTTTGTCTGTAATTATAATGTTAAAAACGTTCTAAAGCAAGCTGTGCAATGCAGGCCACTATTTTACTCTGATGGTTTTCAAGAATAAAGTTGAACAGGCACTGCTCTGCACCTAAATGATTTATTAGTGCATCAGCTGGATGTATATGTAGCACAATGTCACTCAATCTATCACTGCCATAGTATTGTCTCCATGGAAATGAGTGTGCTA
This sequence comes from Craterocephalus amniculus, assembly GCA_036024015.1. Lineage (NCBI taxonomy): Eukaryota > Metazoa > Chordata > Actinopteri > Atheriniformes > Atherinidae > Craterocephalus > Craterocephalus amniculus. The sequence continues at coordinate 11,956 of JAVQJG010019883.1, read as the reverse complement.
CTGTTATATTTCTGCCAGTAATATTATTGCTAGAGCACCTCCCCCCTATATAAACATGCATAAGCACACATTTCAACCCTATGGGGCACATAGCATGCATTGACTCTATCTGTATCCACTGCTTCGGTCTTTCGAGGAACCTCCTCCCAGAGAGTCAGACTTGATATCTTTCGCTCTAATAATCTCCTACAAACGCTGCATGTGGCTTTAGTGTCCGTAGATGCTCTCTGCACGAGATGGCTTGAACCGGACACACTATATGCCTGCATGGACAAATAAACACCCACACAAACCTTACCGCAATTATACTGCTTCTTTTATACATTCTTTACATCATCATCTTGCTTATCTCATGTTTTTGATTACAGCCCAGTGAAAGAGATATATTTGCTCATATTCATAATGGGATTTAAGCTCCTTTGCTTTATTCACCTCATGATAAAAGCTCTGAAAAATCATTTGAAGTGTCAGCTGAGGAGACAGACAGGATGAGAAACAGGGGCAACAAAAGAATAAGATGAATGGATTTTGGAGAGGAGGACCTGCAATCTCCAAAAAGCAGAGCAAAGAGGGTTGTGTCGCAGACATGGTGTGTGTTTGAAATGAAAATAGACAAGACACATTAAGGGTATTATGTGATTTTTCTGCTAATGGGAGGTTAGAGGACCTGGCTGTCTTAAACTGAAAAGAGAGGAGGAGAACCCTGAGTTTTAAGCTCCCTCAGTGAAATTTTTACTTGAAGTAGTTTCACACCCATTACAAACAAAGCTCAGAGAACAGCAACGCAGGATGTCCAGCAGCACAGTTAACAGGTTTATGAGCAGGAAAGTTGAAAATCTTAATAAAAAATGAGCAAAAAAACCAACCAAACAAAAAGTTAGATCAAGGAAAATAGTCATTTATTGGTTCTTTTCAGACAGTTCGGTGCATTGAAGGTGGATGATTTATTATTGGCACTGTGCTCACTGGCATTATGCCCATGCAACAAGCTCATTAGCACCGAATCACTTACAGGAGACTGACACCCAGACTGCAACTCACACACCATTCAGCTCTGAGTGACTGTCCTCCTCCTCTTTGGTGCCAAGGTGTTAATGAATCAGGGAGATTACAGTCTCGCCTGTGATCTCTGAAGCAGGAAAAACACACAAACATTGAGCATATTCACAGGAACGCAGTATTGTTCAATTGAAAGATAAACTCAGCATTGTAAGAAGTATATTCTTGCAGAACATTAGGAGCAAGATTAATGGCAATTTCCTGTATTTATTGAAAAAACAGCAAGTTTAAAACTATCAATATAACATTTTTTTAGGGAGTGACAAGCTGCAGTTTTCTTTGTTGGCTGACAATTGCTGACAACTAAGTTATCGTCTATGACACAACATTTTGCATAAACTGAGCACACAATATGCAGCATGTTAAAAAGTGCAGTGTATTAGTGTGCTGCATTCTCATTTAACAGAAAGATGCACATCTTCTTTTCATCTGTCTGCTAGGCTTATAATATGTTAACCAAAGCTGTAGGTTTTAGCTTTATATTTACCTTATTCCATCAAGGAAAAGCCTATCTGATGCAACCAAATGAACATGCTTACAGTAAGGTAACATTTTACATGTGTATTGGAAAAACTGATGGATGAAATTCACTGTACTGTTTCAAAACTACAGGGAAATCTACCTCAAAATAATCTCATAAATGAAAACATATGCAGCAAGACCTTGAAAGAGAAAAATGATTGAGAGTTGCAATTGGAGGAGGAAGTAAAGAAGGTCAAAAAGTGATCCTTATTTTCTTAAGAATCCTTACCTCTGCTATTAGCCAGTGGTAGTTTCTTAACCTTTTTGGTCTTGAATCAAGAGCCTGCTTAGTTGGGTCGGCTCCTGTCCCTCCCAAATGGAATTAGACTTAAATTACAGCATGAGGTCATGGCACCCTGGCAATGAACAGCAACTGAGAAAAAGAGGTTTAGTTTGAAAAAGAAAGTTTAGAAACTTTGAAGAGCATGGTTTGGTATAGAAATAATCATAAAAAATAAAGCAAATTATATTTACTGAAGTATGTCAGAGCATGTTAAAGCCAGAAACCTCAAAGAGGGAGCACTACAGCAGAGTTTTATGGAAGTGGCCAGTTTAAGGAATCTTGTGATGTTCCCAAGGAACTAAAGATAGCAAGGCTTTAAAATACACATAAACGCTTGCAAGTAAAAAAAACGTGTGCACATATTGCCTTGGAAGTTAACGTTTGTTCAGAAAGGTGGCTAAAATATCAGATCTGTTTCATTGTTTTTTAAATGATGGCCTCTCACCTTCTAAATTACACCGTCCTGCGAGATGATTGTGGTTTTGCATAAATTGCATGTTCAGAGGAGAACAGCAAGGAGGAAAAGAAGAAAGTGAATTCTTTTCTCTCTCAGGAGCAGCATACAATACTGTGAAGTTGAGTTGTTTTTGTTTTTTTTGTTGATTTTTTCAATGAGCTGCTTCTGGTTTTTTAACAGTGGAACAGTGCAGGTTCTATTGCTTTGTTTGTGGTTTGGTTTTCTCCAACAACTTGACTCATGGGGGGCTTATAATAACCTTTGTGGTGCTTCAGAAGCCACAGAACCTTCACATGTAGTGGACAATTGCTGTGCATATATTACCAATGTAAGTCCACTCATACTGTTTTTTTTATTTATTGCTCAAATGTGTTCTTATTCAGTTTAAAGATGACTCAGATCTGTGAGTTTTGCTACATCATTATCTGCATGGTAACAAAAGAAATTATGTTTACCATTTTAATCTTCTGGTTTGTTCTCAGTAGTGTAAGTTCCTTGTTTAGATCAAAAAAATTATGATAATAAAGAGAGGAAAATTGGTAGAAAATTGCAGTGCATGAATGTTAACACAAATACATCATGCGTAACACAATGTACAGATCCTTTTTACATTCTAAAATGTATTAGTTTGGTTGATGCAATCGCAAAAGTTCAGTCTCCTTTAGATTTAAGTTTAGCTTGTTGTGAGACTTTGGTATATTTTCTTCTTTTCTACATAATTTTAATCAAAACTAATGAAAAACCTGATATACTGTATTGAAGCTTAGTGTAAACCAGCACTTAGAGGATGTCTAAAATTGAGTGAACTGTTCTTCTCTTTGTAAAAAGCTCACTGTCAAATGACCTGTATTACACACACTGGACAAACAACTTCGACCAGAGATGAACCCCCCAAAAATCCATTACGCCCCACCCATCTATCAATAACACTTATACTATAATGGACCCATCAACAACCAGATAAATATGAGCTGGACTTGAAATGGAATGACTCTACTCATGAAGCTTTTTTCAGTTTTTCTGTCACTACTGCTGATGTAGATATATTTATTTGTCTAATGTTGGTTTGTTTTTGTTGTGAAACTGTGTTGATGCAGAAAAAAATTAATCAAAACGATGGCAAAATGTTAGAAATGACTTTCCACAAAACGTAGCTATTTCCACAGCTGACTATTTTTTTGCCTACAGTTTGTACACTTGTTTCACTTGTTACACTTCACTGGCAAATTCTTTATAACTTGTAAGATATATGGTTATTGGTAGAAATCTGCAATTTGTTTATCATAATATTGCATACATTTGTTTGACAGCATAAAACAGACACTGATGTGTTGTTTTTCTCACAATATAATGAAGTGAGTGAGTCTGAGTAGATGTCTTGTTGACACCTTTTAGCATGATTAGTTTATGAGCTGTTTTATTTTCAACTGCATAAAGTTTAAGAAAAACATGATTCCAAAGTACTTGGCACAGACAGGGAATATTACACATACCATGATATAACTGAGGATAAAATAAAACTTAGAATCATAAATCATTAAAGACGCAGGGGAAAAACAGAATAATTTAAACCAACCATTGTTAAGAATTTGAAGATTTGAAGAAAGGATGCTTCAAATACTGTCATGCTAAAAGAAAAGGGAACATTGTCATGTGTTGCTGTCTTCAGCAACCTTTCCAACATGGCTGGATGCTCTGAAAGAGCGCAGAGCAGCAACTTTACATGTCATGGTCATCAAATGTGAATACCTCTGTCACAGACTGAATTTTTTCTTACTTTTTTAATAAACTATTTTATGCTAGACTGTTTATGAGGCAAATTACCGTACTGTATTTTCCTTTTTACTGAAATATAGCAAAGGTTTTGCTTTTTGAAGGACAATGGAAACAATGAAGTAGTGAAAATAATAAGTAAACAAAATTTATTTTAGACATGTAGCTATACTTTTTGTGGAAGAAAAAGTTGTGTTGTAAACAAACCACATGGAATCTCATCAGTTTTATAAAGTATAAGAACCACATTAATGCATTATTTTGTTTGGACCCACTTTCTCCATGTTCTAATTGAATCTACTGTATCTTTAAGTTTAAAGTCATTTATCATAGGATCTACCATCACCCTTCTGGTATGTTGTAGCTAAACATAGAAGTCTATTGCTAAAAACATTTTTCCAGCTTAGATTAACTGGATTTCATAACACTGACTATATAAGTAATGCTTTAAGATTCATTATCAATGTCTGTTGTATATTAGAGATGATGCTTTAATCTTGGTTGGTGGAGGTTGATCAGCATATGCAGCAGCTCTCAAACTTCCACCTAGCATGCGGCATAAAGTTTCCTTTGGGACAAAGCTTGTTGCAAAACAAACTTGCTCCCTAAACTGATCCAGATTAGTTGTTCACTTGTTGCACGTATCTTCAGTTTGCTCATTCTTTCTAATGAATACGAAGCTGTCTGAAGTCATCACCAACGTCCATCTTCTCTTTGTCTAATCCAGCTCATACAACTTCTATGACCTCAGCTGTAAAAACAGAGCGTGTACACATCTCCTCCTCCTAAGCCTGTCCTGCAGCAGGTCCCAGGAGGCCGGCATTGGCAAGGGGGAGTTTGCAGGAGTGGGCTTTTAGGGGGATCCAGATGCTTGGTTCGAAGGAAGCTAAATAACTTCAAGGTTCACTTGGTTAAGGGCCGTAAGACATACTTCAACACTTCCTTCACTTTCCCCCTCTCACTCTTGGCGGGTGCACCTCAGCTGTATGTTTGTACAAGGCAGTGTGAGAGAGTGAAAGTTTGTGTTATTCTTCAGAGCATATCATGTATGCAGCTAAAAGGTGCATAAGGAATATGAGGAGTCAGGTGCACTGTAATAGCTTTTTAGGACAAGAAGAGGACAAACTAACACGTGAAGGGGTGAATAGAAATGTAATTGTCTGTGGGTGTGAAGAGAGCAGTTAAATGTATCCATGGCTCTCTCTTTCTCCCTCCTTCTCCCCCCTCCATAAAATGGCAGTGGATAGCAGGCTGTCCCTGTGGAGCATCACAAGCATAAACACACATTCATGAATGGCCTGCATTGAGCCAGGGCTGGAAAGGGATGCAGGGGAATACAGGGGTCACCAGTGGAACCCTCCTACTGGGGAGAGGTCACCACACTGACCGCCCTCATAGCAGTGCCATTCAGAAAGTCAAAGACGAGGAGGATAAATTCCTTTGTAAAGCCCCTCTCCGGCCTTCTCCTGCCATCACGTCTTGCTCTCTCAATCCATCTCTTCTGCATCCCCAAAGAGTGAATTGATAGCCCCATGAATCCCCTCACTCAGAATTGAGTGACCGATTATTTGTTTAGACTTTGGAAGTCATTAAGTATTAACAAATGAGTATCAGTCTGTCAGGCTGCTTAACAGTCGCCTGCAAACTGGAAATGAGGTAACAACACCAGACAGTTGTCCTGTATATCTGCAGCTGCTTTCCTCCAAAAAAGAAGTTAAGACCAGCAACAAACATTTGGACAGATGCTAACGGGACTAAAACATTAAGCAAGATGAATGAGTTTGACAACTTCAATTTAAGGGTTATTTAGTATATGTTTACATTCTTGGTTTGGCTTGGATAGAACTGTCAGTCAGACATTTTTTGCTTTTTTTTCCACCTGAAAAGTGATTTTGACAGTGAATAAAAACAACAGTATGAAATTTCAGTAAAGGATTGACTTTATTGTCAGAAGTTATAGATTAAATTAATATCTGTAAAAATGAAATGACCTGGGGGGATTTGATTTTTATCTTTTGGGGAATTTGTTTTCCATGATTCCAGTCTAAGCAAAGCATAGCCTCTGTTTGGGCCTGCCATGCATCTTCTTACATTTGAGTCAAAGGGTACAGCATCACGCAGTCATGAAGCAAAATCTGTTTCATTCATGAAGAATCTCGTTAGCTATCCATGTCTTCTGTAAAAATGTATACATTTCAGTCAGGGGTTCATTTTGTGTTAAAATGATTCTATATGTCAACATTTTCTAGAAATATAAAATGGCAAGTTTTAAACTGGTTTAAAATTTTATTATGCAATCTTGTCTCAAACTTTAAATTTTTTATGAGTTCTCCTTTGCCTATACTGACTTTTTGAATAAGTTTAGGCACCTATAGACTATCTGGTTAGGTTTATGAATTTAAACCTACTTTGTTAGAGTTAGTAAAATGTCATGACTTACTTTAAAACAAATTTATAACTACTTTGTGGTGGAAATCTTGTTCCATTTCTATGTAGCTTTATTTTCAAATGACACACCTTGAAGTTAAATGTAAAAGTAATGCAAAGTTTCTCCCCAATGAATAGATAAATAAATAAATAAATACAATCTCAGTAAATTACCAGTTGTTATAACAAAGCTGAATAAAAAAAAACATATTTTTGTTAGTTTTTTCTGACTTTTTCTATGTTTGTTTCAAGATGTATGTTTATCTTTATCTGAATGAAGCTCTGACACCATGTGTATAGTAATTTGAACTGAGGATATTTCTCAGTTAGCTCTGACAGATAAATATCTGGTGGTTCACTACTTACAATGCATACCTGAAAAAATGGTGTTAGCCTGTTGTGCAAAGTTACTGTGGGGGAATTTATTGACTGCTACATTTATTGCCACACATGTTATTTTTCATTGGTAACATTGACATCATATTATGTGAAATGACATTAGAAAAGAAAGTATGTCATGATTCAGTGTGTTACTCATACATCTTCTCTTCCACCAGAATGGCATATTTACAATGAAGACAAGAATGTGCTGCTGGCCATATATTTTCTTCTTTTTTCTGAAGACTTTGGTTGATGCAGATAGCTTATTACACTTCAACATTCTACCAAAAGTTGTCCATTTGGAAATGAAGCCTTGGTATACCCATAATACGCACAAAACGTGTTTCAGGAAATCCTCCATTACCTAGTAGTTTGTATCCACAGGCTCCAGTTCCAGCTTGTTTTTCTGTTTAACATTGCTGAGGCTGCACAGTTCTCATCCTCTCTACTGTATAAATTTAACTTTAGTTTTTATTACGTATTCACAAGATCTTCTAATTCATGGACAGCAAAGGTAAAGCAGGAACCCTGAAGTAAATGGGGGGAGGAAAGGTTCCCCAGCTAACAAATGACCAGCCTTCAGATATACAGATTTATGTGTTTTCTCTGTTACATCCCAACACCAGATAACCAGTGCAGCATTTCACCCCAGCTCCCTCATCAGCACGCAGTAACCCTATCCCCTCTGGTGACGGCCAGAGAAATGGAAACACACTGATCTGTGCAGCATATGTGCTCATGCTGGCCTGAGAACAGGTCCTGGACCCCCTACTGCTATGTTCCACCTGAGCGCAAACTGACTGAAGAGGATGGATCAAGAGGAGGAGAGTGAATCAATTAAGCTCCTCTGAAAACCACACATGCGGGCGGAGAAGTCACAGTTGTTAGAGCTGTTGCTACTGCTGCTACCTCTCTGCACGCCATTTAAGGGTTGTTTTGTCAGCTCAGTGTTTCGCTATGGCTCATTGTTTACCTCGAGATCACAGATGACTCAAAGGAAATTAAACTTGAAGGCTTCACGTTTGTCAAAACCTTTATCCTGTAAAGTGACTTACTTCTTGTTGAAATTCTAAACTATGTTTAACTGGCACCTAATTTCTTTGCTTTTACAAGCAAAGCTCACAGTGTAATCTGGTTTTGTTGGAAGGTTCCAAATGGATTATTCTACCATGTTTAACTTGGCTGCACAAGCAGGAGTGCTGTACATGAATCAGGACGAAAATAAACAGTCACTGAAGACCATCCAGGGCATCGTTTGAGGAACTGCCACAGCTAAAGAAACAAATGCAAGCTTTAAACATATTTGGATGTTGTTTTCTCAGGCTTCGCATACAATACACCATAATTAGCGAAGCACTGCATTTGTTCAGCATGACCCACTGAATATATTATTCAAGGAAGTTCAGGACATGTCATCTGCTTTATAAGTCATATCGTGTTAAATTTCAAGTTGTTGTAATTTGTTTGGCTTCTTTGTGTGTTTGCTTGTTAATTGAAAATAATAAAGGCAAATATGGTTGAGAACTGCATTCACATGGATATATGTGGAACTCCTGGCCAAACACTGCACAAAAACGGTAAGAGCCAACCTCTGCAGTCATTCTCATTAACATTCCTTTTATCTGTACCTGTCACTTTGTTGTTGTTGTTTTTTTTTAAAGAATACCAAAACAGATCAGTTTTAAGAGACTAAATCTGTGCTGCAGCCACAGATTTGATTTGTATAAATCCTGAGCTCACAATGCAAATCCCTCCAGTGTCACCTTGAAGCTTCCAGTTCAATTTTTATTTGTTGCAAATTGTTTGTTGTAGATGTTCACATATTTCTCACGTCATTTTAACATCCATGTGCAATATGCTTGCCAATATGCAAAATTTTGTCTAAATCATTCAGCTTTTATATCTTCAATCTACACGTATTGCGTTTGTGAGCGTTAAAAATCTAATTAATAACATTTTGTGGGGGGAAAAAAAGAACAGAATCTGTCATTAAAACCCATTATATCTAGTTGCAAGGTCATTATAAGTTGACTTCACAATTATGAATTTGTAATTTTTGCATTGTTTGTTTATCAAATTGTCACAATTTGGTTTTTGCTTGCTGCCTTTTTGGCCCATGGCCACATCATCAGCACCATACCATCAGGGTAACACCGCCAAGTCCTGGTAAAAACATATTTTGCTGTTTGGAGAAGACCGCCTGCACAATGATTGCTTGGAATTACCTCTATTGGATGGTGGTAATTAGTCTCGGCGTTCATATTTGGGAGTGTGCGTGCACTGAGGGTATGTGGGAGTGTAAAAGCCTCTTTCCCAGCTTAGCTGTATACGAGAGGGCAAAATGGAAGCATAAGAGAGGTACTCTAAGCATTGGAGATAAAATGTGTGAACTCCGTACTGTTAGCCAGAGTGACTGGGACACATGAAGCAAGATGAGGTTGCTCAGTAAACACACAAAATGGAATCTCTTCACCGCTCCATGAACTGCTGCAATTTGCTTGACTTGAGCTGCAGTTTAGATCACTGGTGCTGATAGTGAGTATTCAGCTTACATTGAAGGTGGAATTACTCTGAAATTCAGCTGGTAAATTTTGCCTGCGCTAACAGTAGAGCTTGGCTACATTTCAGCAGGTCTGCTGCACCCTGCTGTGCTTTGGATTTATATCTGGTTACATGCCAGTGGAGACACTTCACGTGTCCAACAGAGATGTGCTCAGAAATGGTGGGGTTGGCCACCCAGAAGCGCAGGGGCGGCTTGACACCCCCATAGCGAAGTTTTACTTTGATAGAGGCCCCTGAAAATGTTGTGACAGGGCACAGGAAGTGCCAACTGCCATGGGAGGAAGTATCAAATAAAACACCATCTTGAAAGTTCAACGTTTCAATGGGAGTTTTAACACTGGCACCCCTGACAAAAGGAGGCTTTCAGCAGGATGTACAGTGTTGTTACAGTTTCATTCCACCCTAAGACAGAGTCAACATTGTTGTTACACACTACGTGTACGTTTCCATTCATCAAAACTGTGGAAAAAAAGAAAGAAGAAGTGAAGAAAAGTTTGTTGAAAACCATTCGTTAACTTCCACCAAGCCCCGAAAATTCCTGAAACATGACAAATAAGCCAACTGCGAGCTGCTGTGAGCTGTTCACGCACAAATTCAAAATGAATGCTGGAAAATGAACTCAGTTATATCATCAGCTGCATTTCTGCACAATCCTTTGCTATTACAGACCCACAGATGAATTCTTTTTCTTGGCATTACCTAATCATAGCAGTGTAAGAATGTGCCTTTCTTAGGGTTTTCCCTAACCTCAACAACGTCACATGTCGCCACACAGAGTGCTAACAAGATATCAAAGCTTAGATGCCTAATATGTTACTGAGAGTCTTGGTTTTAACTTTTATGTGGTGCACACTTTCGGCAAAAAAAAGAGGAAAATAAGGGTTCCAGGGCTTTTGTGTGTATCTTAAAATCTCTGGATCTAATTGTATGTCAGTGTGTTGCTGTGTGCGAGGAGCGTGTCTGTCAAAAAGTGAGAGATTTGGGCTGCCTTCCAGAAAGCCTGAGTGGGACATAGCATCACAGAAAGAGTCGGGGTGGTTCGAACCAACCACTTAAAGGCCCAGCTCCAGCGTTTCGTTGTTCCTTTTAGAGATCCGAGTCATCTGCCATAGACACTTTGTGGTCAAGTCAATGAGGCGAAGAGCTGGAGAAAGAGGAGGATGGAAGGAAAGAAATATACAAACAAGGGGATGTTTGAGGGAGGATATTTAGGGAGGGAAAGTAGGGAGTGAATGAGCCTCATGGGTGGCTTCAGTGGGTTTTTTTTTCTTTTCTGCCTTTGAGTGACAAGCCCATCATTGCGGAGAATTATATGACAAGCAGGCAGAAAACTTTAAAGCTTCTCGCCCTCTTCCCACAAACAGAACTGCATTATGAATGCACAGAGACAAGGACGTTTCATCTTCGTGGTTTACTGGTTTTACATACAAATTTTGCTGTGTGTAGCTCTTTGCAAAGATTGCTGGGAGTCTGTGTTTAGAGGCAAGTGCCTCACAGAGGAAATGTTGGGGTTCTGCCTTGTGTCAAGCCTCAGTGCTTGGTTTGGGTTACCTGTGGGTGTCACAATGATGAACGGGCTGCTGGAGCTCGATGAAGTGTTTATGACCGAAAGGCGTTGTTGCATGTAACTAATCAGGCATGAAGCTGGTAGTGCTTGTTTGGCAGAGCCTTCTGAACGGTGAGGCAATGATGCTTAATGATGTTTAGGATGCAAATGGTCAGCGGATGTTGCGGTGACATCACACAGCTGCTTGACTTAGGGGTCTTTAAAGTGACCATGGTAGGGGACTTTCCTTACAGAGGGGGCTAATTTCTGTTCTATTTATTGTTGTAACCTAAGTAGAAGATGTCTAGGTAACCTCTGTACTTCGTTTCAAGTGGACAGAATAATAAATCCCGCTGTAACAAATGGTTTGTTTCAAGCCGCCTGTTATTTTATCATCACATTCTGCACAAGCGTGATGGATAAGCTACGAGCCCTGGTTGTTTGTATGAGTGGATAGCATGCCAAAGCAAACACGTGCAGGGCTAAAAAAAAAAAAAAAGAAAAGAAAAAGTGAAAAATGCGGTGAGAAGCAGCAACATAATTCTGCAGCAGATCCCAGATTTGAGGGTTCACACTGAGGTGAGACAGGCAAGATTTAGAATAAATAAAAACACCCCTGAAAGTCTTCAGTTAAATAAATTATGTGCGAGGACGCGTAAGCTTTCACTTCATGAAGTGGTGAAAGCTCGGAGTTTCTCCCCGGCCCGTCTGGAGTGAGGTGGCCTGGAGCCACAGTCTTTAATTCTTCTGTCAAACAGCACTTCATGCATCTCTGTTACTGTACGGCTCATCGTGTGTGCGCATCACTGTTTTATGCTTATCTGTGTGTGTTGTGTGGGACCAGCAGAAGAAAAGAGGAAAGAAAGAAAGAAAGAAAGAAAGAAAGAAAGAAAGAAAGAAAGAAAGAAAGAAAGAAAGAAAGAAAGAAAGAAAGAAAGAAAGAAAG
>JAVQJG010019879.1:0-20216 GCA_036024015.1 Craterocephalus amniculus | reverse complement strand
AACAATAATAAAAAATAAACTTTGCTTACTCTCGAAATTGAGTGTATCTGAAATTCACTGCGATCTGACAGATACGTGGCAGTGAAACCCACATTATTAAATCTCAATGATCCCTGGCAGATGTCATGTTTGAGATTCTTCTGTGCTTCAGTAGAACCTGAACTCAGTTTGTTTCCACAATGGCTAAATCTCCCTGTCCCCGTATGCTCAGTTTCATCCTAAAGATGACCAAGATGCTCATCCCTGTCCTTTACTGACATAAATCAATGACTAGATTATTGTGATGTAACGATAAATGAATGATTGATTCCCCATCTCGCTGCGGCTCTACAGCCAAGAGGTTTGAGAAGAGCGGATGGCAACAACATTTTGATGCGTCCTTTGTCAAATCCAACCTTTTTTCCTTCATCATCAGCCTGTATTTTTCTTTCAGGGATGATCAGTGTGAATGTGATGGGAGAAAATGGCTGCAGTTAACATGAACAATGAGGGCCAGCATGGCTAAAAAGACTTGAGACTGCCACCCACAGAAACTCCAGCAGAGAAGATGTACTGCCCATACTGTTTGATTGACAGGCCAACTGTGAGAAAAGCGGTGCGAAGATCCATAAGTGAACGGTACAAAGACTCACAGTCGGCCTGATTGGAGCTTATATGTTGTGTTTTTATTCCTACAACATCTCCTTTTATACTGAAGCACTGATTTTGTAAATGCATGCAGAGTCACTCATGTCCCAAACAGCCTTTCCCTATTATGTTTAACTCTGGCACCGGAGTCACCCCGACAACCTTTCACCTCTTTTCAAAGATGAAGCAATGCTGAAACGGCACAATACAAACTCACACCGGCGCGTGCGCGCTCAGGCAAACCGCACACGTCCAAAGCCGGATATCTTTTTTTTTTTATTTGCTTTTAATTCTTTTCACATCAGGTTGTCAGTTTGAGTGACAGGTGGCAGAACATTTCAGGGTCTGTCTCCCTGCTTCCACGTGAGGCTGTCAGAGTTTGACTGGGATCCACTCAGTCTGCAGGAGAGAGGCTGCTCCCAGGTGGTTTGCTGCTGTCTGCCTGTCTTGAAAGTGCTCTGCGTCTGCAGGGCAAGAGAGAAAGCGAAGGAAGAATGGGGGGTTTGAGGGGGGTCCTTGTGGACCTCTCCCAGCACCGGCGTCTAGAGGATTTTACACCATTTCATCTCAAAAATGGAAATGTCACGGCTCGGTACATCTCCCCAACAATTGGAATCTGGGCCAGTGGTTTATTTATTTCATTTCCCGCCTTTCCTGTACAAGCAGCAGCCTCCTTCCACATAAACAGTTGTTGCCCACTTTGTCTGGTGTTCTCTCTCTGTTTCTATTCCCTTTTTTTCTGCATCTCTTCCTTCTTCTATCTTTCTCTCGCCCTCTTTGTTCCTTTTTTTTTTTTCTCTCTTATACAAATACTGCAGGGTTCCTGCCACCAGGTCAGCACTGATAGGGATGAGCAGTTCCAGTGCGAGATGGTATGAAACCCAGGGTGAGCAGGGTGACAGGAGGGGGATGCCTGTGTTTGGAAGGGGGGGTAGTAAAGAATTGGATAGGGGGATTGAATTAGGAAGAGCTGGAGACTCAGCTGGATGGGAGAAAGGAAAAAAAAAACCTTCTATTGTTAGAGGGGAAAAAGATTGTGAGGGAGGACGTGAAAGTGAGAGCGTAAAAGATGAGCATTGACAGTTTGTCCTGGAGGTACGGAAACATTTGTGCAGCACATGCTGTAATTAGCTCACGTGAATCAGAGCGGCCTTGCATTTCGGGGGAGTAGGTTGTTTGTGACAGTCGCACACGATGGCAAATGAGACGTGCGAAACCAAAGATGACCCATAATGATAGGCTTTGTGTGGGCTTGTCCCGAGCGCTGGCACCGTGCACGCCGCAACACGAAAGAGCAATTTCACAGCTTCAAGTGGCATCGGGAAATTCTCTTTTATGCGTGTTCCCACTTCATACCCTCTGCTTCAGTCTGTTCAGGAGAGTTGTAAGTATTGCTTCTGTATTTGTAAGTGCATATCTCGGAAAGTTTGAGTGTCCCAGGCAGGCCTCAAAGGAGCAAAATCCAAGCCTGGACTGCCAAAAAAATCAAATAAAATAAAAAAGCGAACAAAGACAAAAAAAGGAAAGATGCTGTTGTAGGTTATTTTTCTACAACAACAAAGAAAACATCATTCTGCTAAAACCAGACAAGGACACTCTTTACACGCAGGCCATTGGTCCATCTCTATTACATCCATTACCCCCCCATCCCCCTACCCCCCTCACTATGTTGTGCTACATGTGACACTGTGCTGTCCGAACCCATTAATGCAAAGCCTCCGGGAGCCATTGAGTGTTGAGACATGCCAAACAGGGTTAACAACCCTACATCCCGTACTCTGACATTCAGTAACATGGACTAATAGTCTTTTTTTGTAAAAGGAGGATGTAAGGGGGGTGTGCTTACACTGATTGCAGGGGGGGACTTCTGAGACACTATTAGGCCATAATGCTGCTCACATGAAGGCTGTAATTATTCCTCAGATGATAATTATTGATTTCATTCCGTTTTTAATGTGCATTGATCTACAGGTTTCTCTTGATGAATAGGGCTCCGTTAGCCGCAGCACCCACAGGATTTGAAAAGATGCTTCAGTGGAGCTGCTGCTAAAGCGATTTAGCTCAAATTTCTGCTGTTTGTTTATCTTTGCAGGTACTTCATCGATCGGCACACAGATCTGGAGAGGCAGTTCAACATCAATGTGGACGACGGGAAGATCACACTGGCCAAACCGCTGGACCGGGAGACAGACATGTGGCACAACATCACAGTAACCGCCACAGAAGTCAGTAAGTAACCTTTCCTGATTCGGCTCCTCAGCGCCATGCACATAGTAATGTTCTGTAAGCCAACATGCTGTTCAACATGAACTTGCACGCACACTTTTAAAAGCAGGTAACAGCAGAAGGACACGCACTGGTTTTTCTTCCTCCGAGCAACTTCCGTCAAAAGAATCGCTGACCTGCTAAAAGCAGAACTCCCCTCAGATGTTTTGAGCACATTTTAAGGCAACTCCATGAGTGCATAGTAGGCTACAAACAATTAGCATGGGAACCCACAGAGGCATTAAACGCTCTAATTTGCTGAGTTTTGATTGAATTAAACAGCTCAGTACTCAATTTGTGGAAGTGCAATAACATTAAGACATATCAAATAAACAGTTTTAAAGACATGCTTCAGAGTGGATTGCTCCAACGCCAGCATCCATTACAGATTAAAGAACATCTGCGAATCACAAAACTCACTGACTACGTAGAAAATCTTGCCGGCAGAGCTACAAACAGCTCCAACCATATGTAAGGATTTATTTGCATACAGATTGTTTCAGGGGGGCTGTATGATGTGATAAAACTTAATGTACCCCTTTAAGCTATTGGAATAGAAATTTACAAAGCTTGTAACTTTTCTGTGTGCTCCTGCTGTATCTCTCCCTCGCTCTCTTTCTGTCTCATTCCCTGTCTGTCCCGTTCGTTCTTTAATCAAAGGAAGCACTTGTTAATTGTTTGAATAAATCAAAGCCTGAACACTGTCACAATGTTTTGGCCACGCAGCGTCGAAGCAGTGCGTTGGAATAACCCAATGTGTATCGTTTGATAAGCTGGTTCTCTTGTCATAACGTGCACCCAAACATCGAAGGCATGTTTTCATGCCTCTTGGCAAAGTAACTGTGGCTTGAGATAGTGGCATCTCGTAGAACACCTCGTAAGAATTTGCTAAAATAAATACGGTGGTTTTGCTATTCTTCACGGATGGAGAGAAGAAGGCGGTGTCTTTTCTGGCGTGAAAAGGAAAAGATGTGTTCCCAGTTTTATCCCGATGCCATTTGCCACCCAAACGGAGGCTCGTTCTGCTGCCTCGCACCAGTTGACGTCTGACTAATCAGATTCTATTCCCTGTCTGCTGCAGGGGGAAAATCACTTGTGTGGGGAGGGGCTGTGTCTCATCCTCCCTCTGCTCTAATGCATCTATCACTGTCTATCTGACTGTCAATTTTCACTCACTTCACTGTTTACCTCTTTTTCAACTCGTCCCTTGGAAGGCTTGAAAGCCTTGAATTTCAAGGCTATCCTTGGCTTTACCAAAAAGACATCAAAGATTTAAAAGAGAAAAAGAGAAATTTTCATATAGTTTCAAAAGCTCATTTTCACAAGATAAGATACTGGAAATGCATCCACATGTCAGAGAATACTGTCGCAATAGAAGTAAAAAAATTGGAAGATGGAAATGGTGCTTTTTTGGCACAATGAAAAGATTTAATATTTAAGCTCAGGCATGTGATTTTTTTTACCCTTTTATCCTCACTGTTTTTTCCTAAACCCAGAGAAACATGCTGAGTTTATATAGTGAGAGGTCTTTAGAGAATATATAATTAGATTTACAGTTGTTTTAAAAGGCAGACATGTAGTTGGCGTGTGAAAAATTTATTTACAACTTAGGCATAAAATGTGAAACATTGCATTGTAGGTATGAAGATGATAAATTATTTTATCAATATCCCAAATTCTGTCACTTTTGTCACAATGTTGATTTGATTCAAGAAACCAACGATCAATATCACATTCTGATTTAACACAATCAAAACACAATCTTTTCATTTATTTCATGTATCACTTATTCCAGTTTATGTTGACTGGAGCCTATTCCAGCAGGCAAAACTCTGCACAGAGAAGCAACTTTTTGAGCCCCTCCCCAGCCAGGGATCGAACTAGCGACCTTCTTATTGTGAAGCCAAGACAGAACTAATTTCTATTTGTAGATATTACAGCAGGATATAATGTAAATAATACTGTTTAAAGTCTAAAACCAAATATCTTCAGAATCAAAGGTTATATGGTTTAAATTTCTCACGAATGCTGTTACTCGCCACACCGTTGGATTATCCAAGGATAATCTGGTGAAATCAATAAAATATAATAATCTATGGCCACATGTTACTCATTTGTGGCTGTGGATTACTAACATGTGGGAAAAGATAATCAGCTGCAACATTTTACAGTAGTTATATGTAGAGTATGTGTAATATTGATGGCTTTTGTTTTATTTTATTCCATTTTAATGTTGGGATGAATTATGATGATGTAACTAGGTTTACTGGGTTCACCTAGCTGAACAGTTGACTACAAAACAATAAACAGAGATAGGACACCGGGTACACAACAGGCTGCTTATTCTGTAGCAACACGGGGGTGGGGCATATGTCTGACCCAAAAGCCTAAAATATTGAACAAGAACAAGATGGTCTGTTATAATGATATCCTGTGATCTTTAATGAGTAATTACAGGATCACAATCAGTAAGAGATACTAAATCCAGGAACTTTAGTTGAAATCAAAACCCTGTTTGGAAATTGTGCAGGTCGTTGACACATTAATAATATGGGATGGTAATTGGTGAGAGTGTTTCTTTCCATTGTCACCAGGTGAGCTCCAGAGAAGTCAGAATTTTTATCATCAAATTAAAATAATACATAAAGCATAAAACAAAGAAAACTTGAACCATTCAACATTTTCTTTCTTAAACACATCTTATAATTTACCATCACAAGTATTTACTATCACTAGTTTCAGTTTGGATTGATGTAACCAGATCATGGTTCACTGAGTCGATGAATGTGGATGGATGCTCTGATTCATCCCTATGTTGTTCACCAATCAATTACACATTTTAGTTTTAGACCACACTGTTTAAAAGCAATCCCATTTATCCTGCATCTAAATTTATAGTTACAGTAATTACTTCAGTCCCCTGATTGGAATAGTGTGTATAGAAAATGGATGGATGGATGGATGGATGGATGGGAGGATGGATGGATGGATGGATGGATGGATGGATGGATGGATGGATGGATGGATGGATGGATGGATGGGAAGAAAAATGAATTCACATAAATACTTAATTGTTGACTTTGTATTTTTACTTCATTCTTTATGTACAACTTTTACCAAACAACAGATGGACATGAGTGTGTCTTTAAAGTAACACTTAATTCCTCATCTCAGTAGGTCCTGTTCAGAAAGGTTTTCTATCAGCATATTAAAAAAAACATCCTCATTCAAAATAGAAATCAATCAAATAGAACAAAAGAACACCAGTACCTTTGACCATGATGACATAGCCCACTTGGGGCTAATTAAAATTAATTTCTTAAAAAGTTGGCAATTGCTACACTGATTAATAAACACACCAGTTCACAGAGACACTCGAAAGGGACTGACAGTTATCAGTGATGAATATTTCCACTCAAAATCTCATCTAATTAAATTGCCTTTTATTGTATTTTTGGACTTCAGCTACCAATGATATTAATATTCATGTTTCAACACTCATGTTTTAAACATTACAGTGTACAGGGGATTTTCAAAAGCATTTCAAAGAGGATTTTATGTTTTATTTCTGTTGCCTAGAATCCTGTTTCGCATCGTTCATACCTTCTGAAATAGATTGATGTGGTTATCATGCATCCTCCCATCAACTAAGGAAATGAAGGAAAAAATAAACTGGAAACTAAAGGAAATTAAAACTAGGTCATAAAATTTAGTTTAATTCTCATATAACCTTGTTATATCTCAGGTTTGTTGTTTTCATCTGTTTTAATTGACTCATCTCTACTTTTCCTTTACTCTCCCTCTTTTTAATGTCTTTCTCTATGTATTTATCTATCAATCTATCATAGGAAACCACAGCCAAATATCGAGGGCAATCGTGGCCATCAGAGTAATGGACATTAACGACAATGCCCCTGAATTTGCCACCGAATATGAGGCCTTTCTGTGTGAAAATGGAAAACCTGGACAGGTAAGGAAAGAAATGACTCCTTCATCAAAGGAGTGATCTATCACTCTCTTACTTTCAGTCCTTTTATTTTTTCTCTGTCCCCACCCCTGTAATGATTGGCCATGGTGAATTATAGCCTATTTATTTCCCTGAGAAACCACAGAGGTGGGAGTACAGTCCTTTTTCTCTGAAACAGTCCTCCCCTGACACAGTGTGCACAGAGCAAAGGGGAAATGAGAGCAGTCAGGATTGATCAGAGTGGATCATAATTCAAGACAGTCTTTCATGTCTTCCTCCAGATGGCACAATGCCTTCCCTCGCCAAAAATCCTGGACAAGTACTTAGCATTCTCCTTCTCATCAATCGACCTCATTCAGGGGACCGCATACATACAATCGGGAGCTTTATTGAAAGAGGGTGAAAAAAGGAAAACTAAAAGGAAACTGTCCTGCAGGGCCTGAATTCTAATTTCCAATCAATCATAAAGACATATAGCGTGATAAGACCTGTGATGACAGATTAACAGATAGAGCTAGGAGCCTCAAAGTGTGCCGGTCTAGACAGCACCTCATTGATAATAATCTCAAACTCCACGAATGAATAGGGCCTATATTTCATCAGGTGTGATCCGGCCACTATTACGCTGAGGCAATCTGTGGTGGCAAAAACACAATAATGAATAGGCTGCCTCCTCTAATGGCTCTGAGCCCTCCTCTGTATATCTCCTCGTCTCTCTGTTTGCAACACAGGTGATCCAGACTGTCAGTGCCGTAGACAAAGACGACCCAATTCAAGGCCACTACTTTGACTATCGTCTAGTCCCGGAGATGCTCAACAATCCCAATTTCACCATTAAAAACAACCAAGGTGAGAAGCAAGTTATAAATGTCAAATCTTTTTGTTGTGCTTGTGAACAGAGGGAAGTTTCTCTACATTTTTCCAGTAGCTTTCAAGTCTCTTCTCTAACCCACAGCGTGTTAGCCTAACTGGAGATGAAATCTGGTGGATCAGTGTAGCTCACAGTGAGCAGATGTGAAATTGTCTGGACACCAGCTCCTTTTTACTCCCCAGTGCATTTTGAGGGAAACTAAATTAATGGGATCCAAATGGCTTTTCGTGGTAGTTTTGCAGCTCAATCTAGGGTGACTTCCTAGGAGCTGTTTCATCAAGGCAGATGGTTTCCACATTTATTTGCTAAATATTCTGACTCGTTTATTTGCCATTTTCTCTCGTCTTTTCTCTTCTTCTGTCTCCACTCCACTGCTGGCTCTGAACAGGCTGTGTTCACAGTGATGTTGTGTAATGTTTTCTGCTTGAGGCAAAAAATTCTTCATATGGTACTAGCCTTCTGTTTCCATGTAGGGACTGCAGGCCAACTTACTGCTGGAGGAAAGTACATAAAAATCAGGTCATGAAATGGACTAGCTATCTTCTGTCGAAAATGAAAAAAAAACCTTTTACTTTTGAAATGGATACATTAGCAGGGATGGACATGAGATGTCAGTGCCATCACAGGAAGCCTAAAAATAGCCTGAGCCAAGTATATCATTCTTTTTTTTTTGACACATCAAGCAGCGATCTTTTATAAGGACAAACAATTCAATCCTATTTTGAAAAATAGGAAAAGAAAACCAAAAGAACAAGAATTAAGGGCCATTTCACTGCAAAATAATTGTCTAGTGTAAATCAACCTCACTGTATATAAACCTCTCATGCTTTCAAAGGAAATCCAATAGTTTCTGAAGATATAGCACAAAAACTCCCCCCATTACAAATGTTCCACAGCAGAAAAAAACATTACACCAAACAGCAAAATGCCTTCATTTTTCCTCACTTGCCTGAAACCACAGTAAATATGTGTTGTGGTTCAGCTTTGCACCATAGATCACATACCACACCACAGCCGCCACTTGTCCGTAATATTGTTAATTCCAAACAGAGAAGAGGAGCCCATCACACCATATCCCCCAGCACTTCAGCGACTATTTCTATCTGAATTGGCAGCTGTGGGAGACACTTCAGAGAAGAGCAGCAGGGTCTCTGCGAGCCTCTCTGCGGCTTTTGTTTGTGATGATGAGTCTAATTGTAGGGATTGCACAGTGAATAGGTTAAGGGGTGCCTGCCATGGGGAAAATGGCTAAGGTTCTGACCAGATGTATGCAAGATGTTGAGCTCTCTGGCAAACAGTTCAGTCAACATGGTAGACGCAGACCGGAGCATCCAATTCTAAGTAACAAAGATGAATTAATAATTACTGTGGTGCAAAAATGAACGACAAACTACATTATTCAGACGTTATTATTTAAGTAAAAAATACATAATAACAAAATATGAAGTTCAGCTTATCATGACGAGCAGCTCATCAGCCAATGATGTTGCTTCAAATAGCTTTCAGACTTTTCTCTCTGTGTATGCTATGCATGTATGCATCAGATGGCCTAAGCCAAATCTTTAACCCTACAGTATATTTGGGGATTTTTAATGTCATTTGAGCATTTTCTGCACCTGTTTCACCAGGAGAGAACATTGGTATTGGGATGGTCGACTGAATGCAGACACAAAGTTACACTAATGTTAACCATGACTGCTAAGCTATAACATGACACTTTGCAGGTATGAAATTTACAGTTCTATTACAGCTAAACTTGTGGTGATTTTACAAAATCTTATGAATTTTTGTTAGCTTAGAGGTTGCTTTTTGGGCAAACTCAGTAAAATATTCCAGATTTTGATTAGACTTAAACATCAAGTTCATCCATCCATTTTCTGAACCAGGATGAGAGGCAGGGTACACCCTGGACAGGTTGCAGGCAGACAACCATTCACACACTAGGGAGGATTTAGAGTGCATGCATGTCTTTGGATTGTGGGAGGAGTGCCTGGTGAGAACCCACGCATACATGGGGAGAACATGCAAACTCCACACAGGAAGGCCACAGTTTCAAACCCCTCCTCAGCCGGAATATGGCTCCGACTTGTGGTGTGGTGGTCAGCGCCTGTGGTCACGGGTGCTGACCACTACACCACCGTGCAGCCCCAAACTCCTGCGCCCAACATGTGGCTTGAACCCACGACCCTGAGATTAACAGTCTCATGCTCTACCGACTGAGCTAGCCGGGCCACTATTTAGTGACATTAATGATTAATGATGATCTGAGTAAAGTGAACTTTTAAAACTTTTGGTCTATCTTTTTGTAATTATTTGTTTAAACTTCATTTATTTAAGTTTAGGAGGAATAGAGGAGCAGGATTTCCCACAATGCTTCACTTCTATTAACAACTTTTCAGAGATAATTCACTGTATGAAACCTGAACTTTCACTTTTACTTTGGCAAATTAATAGTAGTTGAAATCACACAATACTAAGAGACTTTGTTTTCCCTCCATCCAGTTCTGCAGCTAACAGACAGAAAAACATGTTCTGGTCTCCGTGTTGAACAAAATCTGCAATAAACAACCATTCGTCATAGTTTTAGTGTACAAATATGTTCCCCTCTCCAGTTCCTGCTCATCCCTGTATTTAAATCCAGTTAGCTGCACCGTAACAGAGATGTAACAGAGATGTAAGGGGTCCAACAATAGTTAATCTAACAAGTTTCTTCCACAACAACTTTAACATCCAGTAAAATCAAACTGGTCAAGTTGAGAAAAGTAGTGCTTACTTAACAAGCTGAGTTAAACAAATTCATCATAACTCAGTAACTTTAGTTACAGTAACTCTGTGATTAGTACATTCAACTTAAATCTTTAATTTTATTCTAATAGGCACTCAAGTACAATGAACATTGTGCACTACACTTATTCAACGAATGCTTCATTACTTAAAAAATTTAAGGCAACAAGTTACCTTAGTTTTTGTAAAGTAGATTAAACTTATCTGGGTTTACATGTCCATTGATGTTTTTAGCAGAGTTTTAATATGAATCTTAAACTGTCCAAACACAGTTATATTAATTAAGACTGCATACCTCAGACTGTGGAAAGAGACATTCTATCTGGCATTTAGAATTAGAGAAAAACTTAATTTATGACTTCTTTCCATTTTTAGATAGGTCTGGAAGGTCAGGGGCATCACATCTGAAGCTACTGACTGACAGATGTCAGACGAGCTTCAAGGAAAACATTAATCAGACAAATGAGGCACATTTTGGTGACGATCATCAACTCCACCACTCTAGCTCTTCACATAATCAATCCAGTGGGCATCCAATGACTCCTGGTGTGTAGATTCTCCAACATTAGTAGCATCACTTTTAAACTTCTTTCTTTACAAAATGTATCAAAATCTTCATCATCTGAATATCACTCAACATTATTCTGCAACCTGAACAGGCTCAGACATCGGATGATACATTTCGTTCATGGAGGCAGAACCCTTAGCAAGCAAGCTGTGAAAATAACAGTTTTCTTCACCTTCAACACCTTTTTCCCTGGAGCACAGAGCCCTGATTTCATACATGCTCTAAAAAATCCTGAATAATTTGTGCAAAATTCGCAATTCTTTTCAAAGTGATCTCAGGATTTTCTTTACCCAAAAAGGCCTCACTTGCTGACTGTTCAGAGAACAGAATAAATCTACTAAACACAATATTGGCTCAGAGTAGGGTTTTTCCACTGAAAGGAAAGGAGTGATACAAAGTCGCTCTAAAAACAAATATTTCAGTCTTGTTAAAGTTGCTCCAACTAAATGAACTCTTCTTCAACCTTAAATCTTCAGCTTAAAACCATTTAAATTCTGTTTTCCATCAGTGCATGTGCTGTTTACATGATCATTAGACAACTCGGCAGGTTTTTATTGTCATTACTTTTATTTGTAGCCTCTCACATATCAAGTTATTTATAGTAAAAATCTTAAATTAAATAAGCCTCTAGTTTTGACATGGTCACAACTAACATACCAATGTACACAGCATTCATCAAAACCCAATAGACACTGGATCAAACACTTTTAATGCGGTCTAATATATAAAGGATAATAAAAATGGTATTCTTCAAACAGTAAGTTCAGTCTGTTTGAAGGTTATCCACACAGCTGTTACTCTTTGAGGATGTGACTCCTTCTGTGGTAGGGCTGACAGGCAGGAAATGTTTAATTCTATTTTTATCACCAATATTAGCCAAGGAAATGAGAATGACCTGTATACAAGGACGTGCCCTGAGTTTAATGCTGTATAGATGATACTTGCGTACTCTGTATGCACTACAGAAATGATCCAAACACAGTAGGACATGTTGGTACTCACAAAACACAGCAGACGACTTAGTGGCAATACTATATAAATCTGAGCATCTGTTCACATCGATTACAGATCGTGCAAAGCAAGTGATTCCATCATAAAGCATTCCATCTTTTGATTAAGTCTGCTCAGTGTATGCTGAAGTTTCACCCTGGCCTTTTTTTCCCATAATATGCAGGTCTTATTTTCCCCATCTTCCATGCACCCTCAAGCAATGAGGCAAAGGTTAGACTATCAGACATCTTGTACGTTTTCAATAAGATCACCAGGAGTAGATTCTTATGGGAATGTGAGTGTTTGATAATGTGAGCTGGATAAGGAGTGCCAGCTAATGAGCAGACAGCTTCACAGAAGTGTCATCAAAGAGCAGCTGGCACCTTTCTGGGTCGACATGTGCCATCTTCTTAGCCAATGTCGCCTGCAGTGGCCCCTCCATTTCTTCAGATTTTAAAGAGGAATAGCAAACCCGGGCTCAGCTTCATTCGGAATTCTTAAATATCGCTGGTGAGACAAGAAAGTGGGAAAAGGGGGAGATATAACTGAAGTCATCTACTGCAATGCAATGTAAGAATGCTAAAAAAAAAAACCTAACAATAAAAGCCTGCTGACGATTGATATGAAATTAGTTTACCCTCATACTGCACTGATCTTCACACAATTTAATAATTGGATTTCAGTCTGTCACTATCACAAATAGTAATGGGTTTTTCCACACATCCCTTTAAAAAAAATCATTTCTGGCTTTACCTCTCTCTGACAGACAATTCAATCAGCGTTCTAGCAAAGCATGATACCTTCCGACGACAGAAACAGGAGATGTACTTCCTGCCAATCATCGTGACTGACAACGGGAATCCACCGATGAGCAGCACCAACACCTTGACCATCAGAGTCTGTGGGTGCAGCAAAGAAGGAATAGTCCAATCCTGCAACGTGGAAGCATACGTCCTACCTATTGGCCTGAGTATGGGGGCCCTCATTGCTATACTGGCCTGCATCATCCTCCTGCTGGGTGAGTTATTACTGTTCTTCTCTTTTCTGAAATGTCTTATTAATATAATATTATAGTTTCATTGGTTGGGCTAAAATTGACATTATCTTATCTTGACAAAGTTAAGATCCAATTTTCAACGCTTGACCGAGATTTCTTTCCTTTTATTCCTTTTTTTCCTCCTTTTTTTATCCTCATCTTTATTTTTGATAGTAATAGTAGTACTGTTTGTGACTCTGAGGAGACACAAGAACGAACCGCTTATTATCAAAGACGATGAAGACGTCCGGGAAAACATCATCCGATACGACGATGAAGGAGGTGGTGAGGAGGACACAGAGGCGTTCGACATCGCCACGCTGCAGAACCCAGACGGCATCAACGGCTACCTGCCACGCAAGGACATCAAGCCTGACTTGCAGTTTATGCCGCGGGCGGGCCAGCACTCGGGCCCAAATGGAGTGGACGTGGACGAATTCATCAACGTACGGCTCCACGAGGCAGACAATGATCCGACAGCGCCGCCTTATGACTCCATCCAGATCTATGGATATGAGGGTCGAGGATCCATTGCCGGGTCCCTCAGCTCTCTGGAGACTGCGTCATCAGACTCAGACCAGAACTATGACTATCTCAGAGAGTGGGGCCCACGCTTCAGAAGACTTGGGGAGCTCTACTCTGTGGGTGAGAGCGACCGTGAGACCTGACCTTTGGTTTGTTAGAATAAAAGACCTTTGAGATTTTTTTTCTGTCCACATTCTTGTGTATTAAACGCTAGGGGGTTTGCTGGCTTTTAGAAACAGGTGTTTAAAAGATAAAAAGAACTGTTAATATCAAGGAGAGGCCACCTTTTTGTATTCTTTTTAGAGTGAGGTATAGCAGTTGTCATCCACTATGTCAAGCGCATTGTAATTGTTGAGCCAAACAATGTCTTTATTAGGAGATCTATGATTCTTGTGGAGTGTAACTTAGATTCCGTTGTGGAGTGTCTAGCAGTATTTTGGGTGTTAGTCATTTGCTGTGACTGCCAGTAGCAGAAAAACCCTGACATTTCTGGTAGTTGCCCAATGAACGGATGTTTTTGGGTTCTCTGAAGCTTGAACGGACACCATACTCCATACTCCATGGGCACCAAGCTGGACTACAGAAGCTGAGGAGGGACTCTTCATTACTTGTGTCCCCAAGCCACCCAGCTGAACAGTGAAGGGGAACAAAATGAAAACGAAAAAGCAATATATGGTCAGCATTACCATGATGAATGTATGTATGGTTTATGGGAAAAAAGAGGGGAAAAATAAGCAAAAAGACAAACCGGTATTGGCTTCAAGGTGAATTTGTCATAATTTGATATGTTCTCTGGTGGCCACATTTATAAACTATCTAAAGCCCAGAAAGGCTTGCTTTATACAACTCTTTGTATTTACATGCTACAGGTGTGGGTTGCAAGTGTTACTAGCCTATAAAAGACTGATGTAAAGACAAAAAAGAGAAATGTAGAAACTCTGAGGCCTTCTTTTTACAGAAGCAACATTAAATACAATTGTAATCTACTGTTTTTTGACAAGAGATGTGTTGATTCTTCATTATTGTTTGATCCGTTTTTGTATATCTGTTCTTAAGTCTTTTTTTCCCTGTGCTATTTGAAGTGAGCGTGCTTAGATTATTTCACATTCGGATTTTTTCAACCACTTCAACACTATTTCATAGCAGCCAAATCATATCATTAATTTGTGGCAGTTGATGATAAAGACTCGATGTAAGCAGGCAAACAAGAGCTCCAAGTTAAACATCACAGATGAACTAATTAATTAGGGCTGTGAGACTTTCATACACGTGCTAATTCTGTGTAAAATATAACTCATATTTTATTCTGGAGTGCAGCCAGTGAGCTTCTGAGCACAATAGTCCAACTGATACTCAAGTGTGTGACTCCCTTCAAACATCAAGCCCCATTTAGGAAACACAGATTGCATTAGACAAATGAGAACACAAATAGAGAAGATGTGCATATTGTGCTTACTCTGTATGATACCAATAAAAAAGATTTGTACTGTACATAGAGTTACTGCTAACGTCATTAGCTTTCAATGAGGTGGTAGGTTTTGTCTCTGCACGTTAGCTCTTGCACATAATGACAATTTCAATGGCACTACAGCTGCGTGCATACTCAGTTTTTACTGAAGCAGTATAATGGCAGTTCTCAGTAGACTAAACAATATATATGGAATAGTCCTACATGCAGATCATATTTTCTACTGTGCTTTAATGCTTATAAATGTGTATGTTCAATTATTTACTCCCTGTACTGTAACCTAAGAAACCCTGTATTGTTTCCTACTTTGTGAAATATATTTTTATAAATATTGCTGAATGGTTGGGATTCTGGTTCTTTTGTTCATTTAGGTGAGAAGTCACCTGCAGCGAGAGCAGAGAATTTAAAACAGAAAACTCAAGTTACAATAAAAAAGGCCCAGCCCATGCTAAGAACAAAACATCAATAGGCCTGTTGCAATCCCTTAGCCTTGGTGGATGTACTCCGCTGGTTTGAATTGCTCAAAGAATACACCATACGTTCGCTTTTCAGTAGAAGAAGTTGTAAATGAACCAAAATAAAAAAAGAATATTGACACCTGTTTTTCATAAAATGTATCTAGAAAGCCTTGAACAGTTATGTAAATGGAGGAGACACTACACAACCGAGCCCATCTTGGGAGTAAGATAAATGTGACTCGTTTTATATGCCTTTGGCATGTCTAAGCATCATTAGACTGCATGATGAAGACAAAAGTAGTCGTGTGACACTGCTGGCCTCCCCCTCGCTTTGTCCATTTAAGCAGTCTCAGACTTCAAATTCACTGATTTAAGATTATTTCATTGCAGCTTTGGACCCAGGCTGCACCACAAAGGCAGCGACATGATAGGAATGCAGCTATCAACAAAAAGAAAGAAGAAAGAACTCTAGTGAACCGCCTGTTCCAGCAGCTTGTCCTTAGCTGGAAACAGTCTCAGAGTTGAAGGGGAAAAAATTTATTCTTAAAGCTGCCGTTTGTTCTAAAAGAAACACTTCATGTCTTGGATATTATGAAGAAAAAATGCACAGAAAGATGCAGGCAGCTAATAATTCAGTGTCATCAAAACCAACATGGCCTAAACTGTCCATATAAGTTTGAATTGGGCAGGTAAATCGAATCATTAGACTAAGCAATGTCTTTCCATCTTCTATTGACTAAAAATGAATTTGCCCTCAGTTCCTGTTATCCGCTGGCAGGGGGGGCACCCAGTGTTCTGCACAAGTCCAACCATTTTGTGTTTAGAGATGTTATTCTGCTTATCTACCTGAACCAGTGGTTGTTAGGTGGCAGATGAAGAGAATTTTACAAGAGATGGCAAAGAAGGGGCAAGGGGTCTGGACCGGTAGCTTTAGTTAAATTTACATGAAGCACGTTTGATCCTTATAGAATGTTTAATCAGCATTAAAGCAGAATTTTGCTTTTTTTTAACCTGGGGTCTGTTGTCATCTTTCCTTTCACACATGTGAGTGATAGAGAAAGGAACATTGAAGATAGCTCCAGTATTTAGCCAGGCAGGCAGCTAGCAGCCAAGCTAATGTTAACTATCGGGCAACTGCCCCCATGTAAGTTCGCCCTAAAAACATGCTTTTTTCCCTACACTGAAGTACTCTGATAGTCTTAATGAGTGTCTGACAACGTACTAGACAAATGAACAAAAGTATCTGTATTAGCAGCCGATCGCCAGGTTTAGTTATGTTTTGGTGTCTGTGTCCTGCTGTCTTGGTCCAAATCTTGCAGGATTGTGGAAAACAAGCAAGATTTTAGGGCAAACTTACGCGGGAGCGGTTGCCAGATACTTATCATTAGCTGTACTGCTAGTTGCCTGTCCGGCTAAATACTGGAGCTATCTTGAAAAATCATACAGAGAATAGATTTTGGCGATTTATTATTTTCAAAGCATGTTTATTATTTTCCATATTACAGTGAGGATGTAACCAGGTTTAACTGATCATCAGGATGTAACCTGGTTAACTTATCATCAGGATGTAACCTGGTTAACTGATTATCAGGATGTAACGTGGTTTAATTGATCATCAGGATGTAACCTGGTTTAATTGATCAGTCTCATTGCTGATATTGATCATACTTAAGTGTCGCTGAAGCTTCAGCCTCTGAAACAGAAACAGAAACTCTTTGAGCTTTTTCTAAATATCTAAACTTTTCATAAACCCCTCTCCTGTTTACTAGGATCAAAGTCCTTCACATTAAATTGATCAATTTTAAGATTATCATCTTTTTGTGAGTTTGGGAATATTTCAATTCTGTGAGAGGCTTTTGGACGGATATTGTATTATATTGGCTATTGGACAAATGTTGATCCGCCCGTGGGTTGTTGGACATTCTGTTGCCCTTCTATCATTTCCAGCCAGTCTGCCCATTCTCCTCTGACCTCTGACATCTACAAGGTATTTCATTCAGACAACTGCAGCTCACAGGATGTTTTCTCTACTTCAGACCATTCTCTGAGATGGTTGTTTGTGAAAATCCCAGTAGATCAGCAGTCTCTAAAATACTATAGCCCACAACCATGTCATATAAAGTCATTGAAATTTTTCTTCCTTATCCCGATGCTCTGTTTGAACTTCACCAAGTCACCATGACCATGTTTACTGTACATGACTAGAAGCACCAAGTCGCTGCCATGTGATTGATTAGCTGTTTGTGTTAAAAACAACTGAACAAGTGGCTGCTAAGTGAAGGTTTTCCTTAGTTAATTTAAGTATTTCATAAAAAAGAATATGTCATTAAAACATTTTGAATAACTAGAACATCCTCATAATCTTTACAATGCTGTAGGAGGGAGGTTGGTGTTTCATTGTGGATTATCAAGTAACAGAACTGAGTTCCAGCTCATGGGACCCAACATTGTCTGAGAACTGTTTGCTTTTTTATTCAGATTTTATTAATGGTTGGTTAGGCTTAGATTGGGCATAAAAATACAGTGTGGAGAGAGATATATGAAAGTGGCATCACACTTTTTTAAGCCAGACACACTCAGTCATCACCTGTCTTCATGTGAAGCCGGGTTGCAGTCTCACATGAAGATCGAAGGTGCTAGAATTATGGCCCCAGCGAGCCATCAGGGACTGAGGAAGTAGTCAAGAAGGTTTCTGAATATGGTGGGTATTTTTGGCACATAGCTGTTGCCGTCTGCGGTCATATTACATTCTCCACAAGTAGCCTATACCACAGCCTTATCAGATCAATCCAACATGTTAAGCTGTTTGTTGTTATCTGAGCCTTGGAGACAGTGTGGAGGCCATTTTGTATTAATAATGATTTGTTATTCCCACAATAGAGAAATATAGGAGATCAAGGTTTTCATGAAAAAGTCATTCATTTTATGAATTAGTCTGGATGAACAGTGGTATTATGTTACAAGAACACTCACCCCGCCTTTGTTTTTCAGTTATTGTTATGGAAACAGAAGATTAGATATGTTATTACTTTGAATTTATTTCTCGCTTACTGTTCCTTGTTATTGGATTTCTTTTTTTGAACATTATTAATCTTGTTGAAATATAAATCTCATCAGGTTTTATTTGAGATAGAGCGTTTTAAAAATAACAAAAGCTCTTGATTATATAAATTACTGACAGTAATCACTAAACCACAAATGCTCATATGTAGAGCCTTACATTCAGGTTTATACCGTTTATACAGTTGTCACTCTCAATGAAAACAATGTCATATAGATTAGATTAATAGGATGTCAAGAATCATAAACATTTTCAGTCTTGTCATCTAATTCCACATTGCAGGGTGTGCATGCATTTCCCTTTTCCAGACTTGCCAAAGTGGTACTGGTCTTTAAGATGGCTTTTCCCTCAGGGACTGGAAGTAGTTTTAAACCCTAAGGCTGTTATCTTTATGCTGCTGATCCATTAGTCAAAAATCAGCCATGGAACACATTTTACCAACTAATATCTCCTGCTAAATGATAGCACAAATTGTTTTTTGAAATGTGCAACCCTGGCAGGTCAGCACTCTCATTAATAGTCAATCTTCATGCACCCCCACTGCTGTGTATGGCTGCAGGTCTGACAGGGGTTGCCTAACTAAACAGTAAATCAAATTACCTACCCACTTTTGTCACGTAATGGAAGTGTCCCCAGGGTGACAACCTTGCGCTCGTTGTTCTCTGCTGATATGTGCCAGATTTTTTATGGCAGGCCTGTGGCACCGGCTCATGTGGTGTAGAAACTGTAATTACTACTGTCTGGCAGAGATACCCTCAATTACAAACAAACTTACATGAATACAAATGAAGAAAGCCGTTTTCTCTTCTGAATTTTGAAATATCACAATCAAGTTTCTCTGTTTCAGTTTTTTTTTTTCACCTATCAGTGTACTGTTTTATTGGTAAGAGGAACTCCCTCAGGGGCTCGGAGAGCAATTGTGGGCTATGGATGTGAACTGACCTCTGTCTCTTCCACTCTGTTCCTCACATGGTACTCAGGGCTCTTTCAAGTACCAATCAAGTGCATACCACATGTCATATTAATGACATTTTGCCCAAAAGCTCTAGAAACCAGACCAGTCCTCATGAGCAGGAAATTACACTGTACATGGCCCTCAGGTTTACTTTGCACCAATTAGTTAGTGATCACTCTATTAAACATTAATAGTGAAACGGGTGTTGTTTGGACCCAATTGCAGTACACAGGAACAGTTTGTAATGACGTTTATTTACTGGGGATTGAGCTGCAGAAAGGCCGGAGACAGGCAGGGGGTCGTAGCCAGGTGGGGAGTCAGCGGAGACTGAGGAACCGTTTGTGAGTAGGCAGGAGAAGAGATGAGGCCAGGCGGAGGAGTCAAAACCATACGAGCAGGCAGATACCAGAGACGCTGAGGCAGAGCACAAGGTCAAAGACAGAAGGCAGGTGAGTTTACCGGGAGGCAGGCGGGGATGGCTGGTCAGGAACAGGCAGGGTCAGCACCGGGAGCTCAAACAGGTGTTGAACGCTGGAGAGTCTCGCATGCTGCAGAGGAACAATCTGGCAGTGAGTGAAGGTGCTGGAGTGGCTTATATGCAGGCCTGATTGCAATGAGCTGCAGCTGTGAGGCAGGTGAGC
>JAVQJG010019874.1:0-14021 GCA_036024015.1 Craterocephalus amniculus | reverse complement strand
GTTTATTTGTACAGCACATTTTCAGGTACAAGACAATTCAAAGTGCTTTACATAAAACATTAAAAGCATAAAAGAAGAAAGTTCAACTTAATGAACATTTTTCAAGGATTGTGTGGCCTTTCATGTGGTTATTTCTTTAATCTTTGCACTAACTTTTTTTTGGCATTGTAATAGTAATGTTAGGTTAATGATACAGTTACAATAGCTCAAGGATCAAACCTTGTACCTGTAATGGGACAATAAACTTTGGGTTTTACATACCCTAACTGAGCAGGTAAAGATGGCTCAGACCATAGTCTAGAGCACAATTATTAATTATATATCAGATGAGTCATCCTGCAGGATCCTCTAAATACAAGGCATAAAAAGTTTTTCTTCAGAAATAAGATTAATGTGGATTTATACATTAATGTGCTAAAGAATTAAGGTGTTAAATTTAGAATAATCTCTTCATTAATGGTTTAGGTTTGACAGCCATGATAAAAAAAATATTTGATTTAATATTAGTTTGATGTTTTTCATGATTATCTGGTGACCCCTTGAAATGATCTCGCGACCCACATCTGGGTCCTGACCCACAGTTTGGGAACCACTGGTCTAGAGCAGACATTTACTTAGGTCTGTTTAAGCTAATTAGTTTCCATTTAAATGAGTTACTAGTAATTTCTGAGTTTCCAGTGTGAAATTTAAGCTACTGTCTTTGTAGTCAAATTTTCGATCAAACTAGGTTCAACATAAAACATGGCTGCTTCCAACCTGACACATAAGCACTAAAAATAATGTTCACTGTTTGTATTTTTAGTCACAGAAAAAGCTAACCCAGTGGTTTTCTGATCTACAAATTTAATATAGTTTGGCTGAAAGTCATTTCTCTTATGTATCAGTTGCACCATATTTGCTAATGTCCACAATGGCAGTGCTAGCATGCTAATATTTAGCAGCCAGACACTTCATTTTATTATTATTATTATTATTTATTATTATTATTAGCATAACAGCTACTCATTTTCTAACAAATGTCACATTTTAACTGCCATATGAGTCTGTTTTCCTGTAATGCATGGGGTTTAGTTAAAGGTTTTCTTTGTAAATATGATTGCTAGCATTCAGTTAGCTTAGCTTGGCTAGTTGTTCTCATTTTAATGGTAAAATCACCTTGTAAATTCGTTTAACCAAAAACAGCACAAAATTTCCACAATAATCACCAACAAACTGAAAAGGGCTTAATTTTTGACAAGTAATTTATTCTTTTGAATTCTATTTATTTTTTTGAATGGAATAAAAAAAAGTCATCCATAAAAACCTCAGCTCTGTTTGTGAGGTAAGGTCACATTTCTCTTGTTTTGACTTCTCTGCATTGGGTCAATTGATTTTAAGGATTTAATATTTCTTATTAAGAAATTAAATTAATAATTTGCCCATTACCTCTTATATTTTCACTTAACATATGACTAATGTAAGCTAAGAAGACCATTGCTGCTTTTTTTACCATGCAGTGATCCCATCTGTGAAACGTGGTCACATGAATATCGTTGGAGCCTATTTTCTCCAAGCTGAGCATAACAACGATGGCATGCCATCATTAATAGACGAATAAATCTCAGTAATGTCTTCTAGCATGTGAATGTAAACTGAACTCAACACACACAAATAGTTTTGTCAGAAAGAAGGATTAAAGGTACACTTTGGAATGACCAAGTCAAAATCCTGAATGTAATCCATCGGAAATGTTGTTGACGGACCTGTACTCACCTACATCACAGAGTTTAAGTTGTCCTACGACGAGGAACGGGCTGGATCCAAAAAGTTTTGTTGCACTTTGCATAAATGATGACACCACTTGCTGAAAGCTCTGCTAGCAGAGACGTAATGCTGGATTATTTCTCAGTCTCAATAAGTAAATGACCAAGTACAATATTTTGCCTACAATGGGTCCGTTTTTTAATCTACTCTGAGTACTTTTAGTGAAAATACTAAAATCTTCTTGGTCAAATGTTATCTGTAAAAAGCTGTCATAGTTTGTCACAAATTTTAAGGCACCACTCTTTACCTAAAATATTCTAATAAGCCAAATTCTTTGACATTGAGTCTATCTTTGAACATGAAATAAACTTTTTTGTTTGGTTAATGACAAAATTAAGAGACAGAAATATGTTGGTGTTTATGGTAATTATGGTAATTGCTCAACTACAGTAGGGGGTAGTCTAAAGCCATCAGGACCACCCCATGATGCTGTGCCTCCATGCCTGCTGGAAGAGTTAAAAAATTTCTAATGATATTTTTTTAGCGAGCGAGTCCAGTGACTGTGCGGTTCTTATTCTATTGGAATTATTATATATTATGGCCATATTCTAATTTTTTTTCGGCATAAAAAGTGTTGCACAGCTCCTATTTGAAATTCTGAACCGTCTCGGTTCATCTAGGGGATTTTGAGTGCTCCCTATTCTTAAGGAGTTCTGCAGGGATCAATTTTGGGCCCACTTCTATTTTTTTATATTTGCTTCCAGGACACATGGCTCCTCCTTTCATTGTAATGCAGATGAGATGACTACCAGATCTATCTTTCCCTTAAAAGGAAGAAAGATCTTTCTGGGAGCTCTCTACAAACATGCCCAAAGGACATCAAAGTTTGAATGAACTGTCTTCGTTTTAATGATTCAAAATCTAAGGTGTAGGTGTTCTGACCCAATTCTGCTTTTGTTCCAAGAGTTTAGAATGGGTTCTGAACTAAAGCTTGAAGCCAGATTCATTCAGTTGGATCCGGCTTCTTTCACCTGAGGCAGCTGGCCAAATTTCAGCACTTTTTATCACGACAGCACTTTCAAACAGTAATCCAGGCCTTTGTAGGCACCCGGCTGGATTAATACAGTGCACTTTATTTTTTTGGTGAGTCAGTGCCTTGTGACTCTTCTCTTCACTGGCTGCCTGTGCACTTTAGGATCCATTTTAAATTGCTGCTATTTGCCTTTGCCCCTATGCACGATCAGTCGGAGGCTCAGAGGGTTTTGATTAGTGTATTAAACTCTGCTGGACCTGGAACCACAAGTTCCATTTCTCAGGAATGGCAGTGTGTAACTTTTTGATGGACAGCTTACCCTTTAGATGATCTACGGAAGTTTTCCAGGTGTTAATACCCTGTCCAGGAGGCTTACAATCCAGCTGCAAATCCACAATGACTGATCCATGATTACAGCGTAGTTTTATTATACTTTTTAACACTTTTTAAAAATACCAGTATTGGTCCAACAAGTAAAACTTGGCAGATATTAACAACAGAGATTTATTGTGGATTTATTTGTTGAAAGGAGGGGGGTAACGTGAGCAGGTACTCGTATCAATTCATTCAACACCAGCAGTTTGATATGTCATCTGAAAACCCCTCCAACAAGTTAACAAACTTTGGTGTCAAGCTAAA
Source organism: Craterocephalus amniculus (assembly GCA_036024015.1). NCBI lineage: Eukaryota > Metazoa > Chordata > Actinopteri > Atheriniformes > Atherinidae > Craterocephalus > Craterocephalus amniculus. The sequence continues at coordinate 10,606 of JAVQJG010019874.1, read as the reverse complement.
GCTGCTGAAATTACCAAATTTTGATAGTCTTAACATAATGTTTTTGAAAAAAGGTTATTCGAAAATATTAGTCATCACTCTTTGTAAAATTATCAATATTGGATATCAGTGTCATCAAACATTTTCATATCAGCGCATCCCTAATCACTAAGAGACCCATAAATTATGATGAAAACATTTCCTGCCAAGCCTTCCACTTATCATAGAGCTGAAACTGATGGTAATGTCCAATCAGGAGCAGCCAAAGATCAACAAGTGGAAAGTTCTGTGTCTGAAAAGAGGGATAATAATGGTCCTGTATGGCTGGAATGAAGCCAAGAAGCTGAGCTGGAGTCTGTTTTATGAGGACACACAGATCAATAACTGTAAATTTGGAAAAAGTGTAGATATTTAAATAGTTTCTGTTGTATTTGTTTCAGTGCCAATATATTTTCTCCTGAAAGCCAAGACTTGAGAGAATGATATGTTGAACTGTGTGTCATTTCTACCATCTGCTATTTGTAATACATAGTGGTTGGCCTTTATTATACTTTATCTAGTAATACTTTTATTTTACATAATTTTAGCCTCAAAATCTGACATCTGAGAAATAATGTCTGCATGTTGACCTGGATTAAAAGGTTTGATGATCTAAATGACTACTTTAATCCAGAGATGCACCAAAACCAGTTCCTCATTTGCAACAAATGGTCCAGTTGTACCACAGTAATATGTATTTAAAGTGACTGAAATAAATCTATCATTTAATTCTAGTGAAAATGTAAAATATGCAACATGAAAGGTGATGTTTGAGATAAATAATATGAATCTGTGCCACCTTTTTCCGTCCTCTCCTCAGTCTCTGTGCTGTGCCTGCTGCCTCAGGCGGTCTTGGCACGGTGGGCGTGTGTTCGGGCCTGTCCGGCGTCCTGCACCTGCACACAGGAGAGGAGCTGCAGCGTGCTCTGCGACCGCTCCAGCATGGCTGAGCTGCCCAAAGAGTTTCCCTGCGAGGCGTCCGCCATCAACCTGGAGAAAAACAGGCTCAAGTTCCTGTCGGAAAGGGCCTTCGGTACCCTTCCCTCCCTCAAGTCGCTCTCTCTGGACCACAACAACTTCTCGTTTATCACCCCGGGAGCCTTCAAGGTCTGCTCAGGCACTTGTTTTGCAGAAATAATTAGTGGTGTTGTGAACAGAATACATGCAGCCACAACCACCATCACCTTCAATCCAGCTGGCCTTGCAGAGGGAAGGCCAGTCACCAAGTTTATCTTTATAGGAGGAGGATTTCAGATAAAACTGAAGTGCACTGACAACATACGCAGTGGCTTTTTAAAAATATGTTTTGTTCTTCTGATTGGCTGTAAGTCGGTCCAATTTATTGGGTCACTTTGTTTTTGTATTTTATTTCTTATTTAGTGCATACATATAAACAATAGACAAACAACAAAAACAATAAAAGAAAAAGATAAAAACAAAAAAGAATGGGAAATTAAACAAAAAAAAACAACCATATATTTGGTCACTTTAGCCAGTTTCCACTGATAATACTACAGAGAAATGATAACCCCTAAAATCTGACCGGCCTCCAGGTGCCACTGCAAGAACAGACAATCAAATTCTTAGAAATATTCAACGTAAACCAAGCTTTATCTGGGTAAACAGGATGGCCATTTGGAAGTGAATGCAGCATGTGATGCCCGTAAATGTGTTGTTCAACATCAACACTAACATGTTCTTGATCATTGTGAAGCATTTATACAACAAGAAATCAAAATCCCGTTGACTTTATTCAAGCTTTTACAATTACATAGCATCATTCTAACCCTTTAACTTTTTAATCTAAAGTCTTTCTTTAGTCCTTTAACAACGTGTAAAAACAAAAAAATCAGCAAGTCTTTTTTTCACCTTATTGAGAGGATGTAAAGTCATAAAACTTACTAATGTTTTGTCCATGAAAATTAAAAGGCCATAAATGCCAAAGGAACATGGTGATTGAATCAATGTTAATATTTCTTATTATAGATTTAAATGTTTTTACAGCAGTGATTAAAATTATACATTATAGGATCATCCTATTGAAACAATTGGTTGTGTAGCATGTCTTATTGTTGTTTGAAATAAATCAAAAGAATACATTTATCATTAGATGACCACTTTAATTGTAATAATCTGTTCTATTTCCTATTAGATTATTACTATATCTATTACTATTTCCCATTACTATTTCCTAAAATCTAAACAAATTAAATGCGCCACCATGTATCAAATATGTTAGACCCACCCCTGTATGAGTCTTAATATTGAATAACTCTTGAAAAAAAGTTTCTAACATAGTTGTGCCACCCCAACTTAAACACCTTTCTTTTTTTTAAAATTATATTAATATATGTACTGAGAAGTATTTAAGAGCCTGTATTATACACAAGTTCATAATTTAATCTATGTTTCCACTAAGAGCTTTAAATGTCTCAATGTTTAGAAAAACAAATGATTTTTCTTGTACTGACCACAGCATCTTGTCATCTTCTGTCTGAAGCGCTTCGTTTAAGCCTCCTGTCTCTTTAAGAGCCTCCACCTCCACTCTGATTGGTCGACTGAATGCAGTGCAGTGCTTATTCGGTTCGGAGCTTTGCATATGTACATAGGGCTGTGTCAAATTATCTGAGCTTACATGTAAATAACTTTTTGCATTTCTAGAAACAAAATAATTTGCAGTATTCAGAATTTTTATCCTGCAAAAGCCCAAAGACCCCAGTAAAATCTGTGGAGAGACCTCACATTCAGCCCTGAATCCTGATGCAAAGTTTGACCTCTGACCTGCAGGGCCTCGCCAACCTGGTGGAGCTGAAAATGGCACACAACGAGTACATCAGCTACCTTCACACGCGGACGTTCACAGGGCTGAAGAAGCTGGTGCGACTGGACTTGTCCGACTGCAACCTCTTCAGCATTCCCGACCGCATCTTCATCGAGCAGACGTCCCTGAAGGAGCTGCTGTGCTTTCAAAACAACTTCAGGAGAATCCCGGGAGCCATCCGAGGCATGGAAAATCTGACTCACATCTACCTGGAGAGGAACAAGATAGAGGCGGTGGCTTACAACTCCCTGCTGGGCCTGGGCAGCCTCAAGTAAGTCCTGCGCTGTAGATCTGCAGTTTTCACATGCATGTACATTCACTCCTAGCTCTGTATATTATCACTGCTGCCATTTTCCACTTTAAGGTTATAAACTTCAGTGCTACGGTTAGGGAAGCAAATTATCAAGTAATTCATTAATCAACAGTTTTTTTTATCTTACTAATCGATAAGCGATTAATTGATAAGTGGCCATTTTTCTGAGAAGAGTAATTTCCCTCTGAATCCACAAAAGATTTATTCTTAACAGCAACAACTATGCAAACAAAGATAATAATAATAACAAAACAATTATTATTATTATCATCATCAAATGCAAGTTGTTTTGGATAAAAGCATCTGCTAAATCAGTGGTTCCCAAACTGTGGGTCGTGAGATCATTTCAGGGGGCCTCCAGATAATTAGGTAAAATATAAATCCTATATTTATTAAATAAATGTAAGATTTTTTTAACATGGCTGTCAGAATTAAACTATTAACAAACAGATAAATCTAAATTTATCACCCTAGTTCTTCAACAAATTAATGCATTAATCTTCCTCAATTATGAAGACAGACCGTTTTAAGGTTTTCTATTTAGAAGATCCTACAGGATGACCTGTTAAATAATGAGGATATATATATCCATATATATGGAAAAATTTCAGACACCCCATGCATGAGAAATGTAATCCAATCCATTCAAATCCATTTTTTCTAAAAGCACTCTAAGATACAAGCAAGAGATAAAATTGAATGCATACAAAAAATTAAACAATAAATAAATATTTAAATTACATGTTCAAAATGATGCATGAAGGATCACTCTTAGGTCTTTAAATGCAGTTTCTTTAGTGCAGTCACAGGAAAAATACTAAACAAAACCAGAAAAAATCCATTGAAATATTTTATTTTGAAAATATTTGTGATTGTGGGTGTCCAAAAATTTTTTACCACCACTGTAATTAATAATTGTTTTCGCAGAAGGGAGGGTCACCAACACCTTTAAATCTCATCTTGGGGGTCATGGCTCATAAAGTTTGGGAACCAGTGCTAAAGTAAGATGTAGTAGTAGTAATGGTGCGTTCCAGTTGTCTTGGAATTCCGAGCGGAAGTGGTTTGGTGACGTCATTCCGAAGTAAACCACATTCCAGATGCATAAACACGGAAAAAATGGCAGGGAATGCGTGTTTGTACGATTATATGGCATGTGGGTGCAGCTCGGCTGACTCACTAGCCTCAGACCTCAGGTTTCTTTGTACTCAAACAAGCGTGAAAAGCCAAAGTCTTGAATCTTCAATTTCTATTTTATGTCTGATTTTAATAAAAATTTTAAAACATTACAAAAAGGCAACTTATTTCGAGACTTTCTATAAACAAATAAAAGTGTGTAGCTCAAAAGACTGTGTTGCTCCAAGGTCCAGTGGCTTTTGATCTATTTTCTCTACAACTTAGCGGTCTGATCCAACAGCCAATCAAAAGAGACCTTACTTCAAGTCTCATTACATCACAAAACTAGAACACATACAAACTAAATCTCAATGATAGAAAAATGGCTACAACACCGCACTTAAAGCTGAAAGACATAAAATAAATGTAAAATAATTCAAATTAACTTGTCAATTTTGCCAGCAACTCTTATATTTATGCAACACTCCACATTTTAAAAAATGTTATAATCAACAACGAGTACTACTACTGCTTAATGGCGCTATTTACATTTAAAAAGTGAAGGAAACCGAAAATGTAAGTGAGAAAAACAAACAAGAGACGCAAACTGGGCGCAAAAAAACAAGCTCGGAAGAACAAGTTCATGTCACTTGCGCCAAATTGCCTTGGAAAATTAGGTCAATCTAGGGATGCAACAGCTGGCTGTGTCAGTGTTTTTGTTTGTTTGTTTTGTTCTGTTTTTTCCTTCTTCTTCTTTCTTTTTCTTTCCTTATTTCCTTCTTTTTTCATTCTGTCTTTCTGTACTTTGGTTCACCCCCCTATTACTTATTTTCTTAATTTCCCTTCTCTTGTCAGGTCCAGCAATATCATGTAAAATGCAATTGTAATCAAGTACTGAAATAAACAAATCAATTAAAATAAATAAATTCTGAATATCAAGGGGGGCCTTATATTTATAAAGCCCCTCTTGGAAAAGCAAAATCTGTCCAAGACAACGGCTAACTTCCACTAGGGGCAGTGCTGAGTTCATAGTTAACTCCGCGATACAATGTTAGTTTCAGACATCGGTTGGTGGCACAAACGCGCGGTTATAAAGTTGTTTCCAACCACCAACACCCTGAACACTTGTAGAGCCTAATTTAAAAAGCTTGTGCAACTTTTAATGTTTTCATTCTTCTTCTACGGTATTTCCTCTTCCCATTTCTCTTTTACTTCTTCTCTGGTTTGTTTCTGCTCAACTATGCTCACCGCTGCCACCGCGGTTTCCGGTGATATTACTCCGTTTTCTGCTTCGAATGACAGATGCACAAGGAGCCTGAAAACGCACCAAATATGCACGTCATTGACCCAGAAGGCGGACGAAACTTTCCGTGTGTCTGCATATCCGTCATCTGCGTCGAGCATAAATGGGCCTTTAGATATAGTAGTAAGATTGAATTAAAAAAAAAGTATCCGTGTTTGTCTCAGGTACCTGAACCTGCAGGAAAACCGCATCATGACCATCCACGACAACGCCTTCCAGGATCTGGTGCGGCTGGAGAACTTCTACCTCAACGACAACGTGCTGTGCGATCTGCCCCGCTTCGCCTTCAGAGGCCTCAGCCGCCTCAAGATGCTCAACCTGGGCGGCAACCAGCTGATCAACGTGTCCAAGACCTGGTTCAGCGACCTGGTGGAGCTGGAGGTGCTCTACCTGGACAGGAACCAGCTGCAGAACATCGAGGAGGGCACGTTTGAGAACCTGACCAGCCTCATCACGCTCCACCTGAATAGCAACAACATGACCACCCTCCCCTTCAGCGTCTTCCAGCCCGTCTACTTCCTGGGACACCTGTACCTGTTCAGGAACCCGTGGGAGTGCGACTGCAACCTGGAGTGGCTGAAGCAGTGGATGGAGAGCTACAAGCTGGTGCGGGACATCCCCTGCGCCTCGCCGTCCTCCGTGGCTGGGCTGGATCTCAGCGAGGTGGTCTTCGCCAGCGTCAACGGCACCTGCGTGGACCCGTCGGAGCTCAACCTGACCACGGCCTCGTCGGAGGTCGTCCCCACCACCGAGAACCGCTTCAACAGCCTCATCTCCAAGCTGCTGCAGCAGGAGCTCCATGAGGAGATGGGGAACGGGACGGAGAGCCTCCGCAACGGGACGCTGCCCGAGTCGGAGGAGGGGGAGCTTTCCGCCGGGGTCAGAGGGCAGCGAGCCCCGCTGAGCCGATCGCTGCTCTGCTTCGCCGCCGCTTGGCTCGTCTTCGGTCTGTTCGACCAATCGGAGACTCGTTTTTGTCTTTTCGTGACATGAGAGCAACGTGGAGAAGGTTTTTATGAGTTGCCCATGAGATAAAAGGATGCCGGTGTGAGTCTGTGCTGCCAAAATGTTGGATTTTAGGACCGATTTGTTCTGGAAGAACGGCACCGATGAGGTTTTATTTATTTATTCATGATATTTACAGAGAAAAACAACACATATCTTCCCTCCATGTTCATGATCATGCCAAAGCGGCAGGTGGACGATTTTTTTTTCTTCCGTTGCATAAGGCTCAATTATAATTATGTCATATTTATAGAGTAACTAGTCTTTTACGAGTGCTTTTTTTTGTATTTTCATTCACATCTGTGTGTACAGCTGAAGGAGATGAGAGCTCCTGTAGTTATCTCCTGTTTGTTTCTGTTCATTCTGCTCTAAATGTAGGCTCTGCAGCTTTTCCATAAATGCATTAATCTGCTTACAGCATTGCTGCCTCTGTGCGCTACGTGATGATGGAGGGACTTTCTCTTTGGTTTTGCCTCCTATGGATGGAGCGTGCCGGAGAGATCGCCATGTCAGGCTGAAAAAGTGTCAAAATCTCTCATGATATATATTTAGAGAGAGCAAATATTCTGCATTGTTGCTGCTTTGAAGCAAACAAAGTGAAAGGACGTTGCTGTTAAACTTCTGCTTTCTTTTTTTTACCCCGGTGGATCCGTAGTTTTGGCCATTCAACCTCTGTTGCACGATACATTTTTCTAAATAAAGAGACTGTTGTTGAAGCGGCGGCGTGACTCCTTTCAGCCTCAGTCGAGGAGTTGACCTGTTTGGGAGGTGAACTCCAGTTAATCTGCCAGGCCCGTTAATGTGGGATTAGGCTGGGGGTTTAGACGACCGTGGAGGCTGGACGCTTCACCTCATCCCCGTCGTTCAGCGCCGCTCTCATGCAGCTGTTTTTATCTGGAGAGCAGCTGAAATGTAACGGAGAGCATGAGCGTCCAGACAGTGCTGCAGTTATCTGGGTCAGGGTGCAGATGATGGAGATGTGTGTTATCATAACCTTTCTATCCCACATTAAATAATGTTTTTTTCTTTTAGTTTCTGGGCCTAAAAGTACGACTGAAGTTTTGTTTTTGTTTAAGTTTTATTTATAGGCCTAATGTGGATGTTAAATGGGTGTGATGATAAGGATTGTTTTTTTTAATTTTAATTAAAAAGACAGAACATTTACACAACATATAGAAGATGTGCATATACAATGTAAATTGAAGAACGGTTATCAGATGTGGCACTCGAGTTGTTTCAAGGACAGACATAGTTTTGACAGCATTAGTGTTGCAGCAAAGTTCAAGGTTATTTATATTAGTATTCAGTATCAGTGTTGCTAAAAATGCATAGAAATTAGGTTGTGCAACTGAAATTTAGAGGGTTCAATTCGATACTTCCCATTAATAAATCAGTAAATTAACAATGAATTTGTCAGACTTTTCAAGGTCATATTTTGTTATTTAAAGAGGGATGTTTTTTAAGGAGATAAAAATATATTTTTCTATTTTAAAAGTTCATCACAAGTCCCAGAACAGGAGTTTCATCACAGCTTTTACAAAATGTACAAGAATAATTTAACTGGATGACAATTGGGAATCATTTTAAATGATGTTTCTCTTATTTTGTTAGTTAATGAGTATTTCCTTGGCAGCAAACACTACCAATAAGGATGGCTGCAGGCTGATGTATGCATGCACATTCAGCATATGCGTCATCTGGAACAATCTGCACAAGCATGGTAACGGCGAAGAAACATGCAAAAGAAAACATTTCATTAAGGGGGAAATTACAGTTTAATTTAGGTAATGTCTTGTTTATGTGCTCCAAATGTTAATTCATTTCTGCAGAATGACTGAAATTGCATGTCTGCAAATTAAAAGCTGTTTATGTGTCCTCATCAAGTCTGTGAATTAAAGTTTTGCTTCCTCTTCCTCTCATTTCAAACAGAAAAAAGATTGTAAAGATAATAATAATAATAATGATAAGAAATATGAACAAATGTATCTGTTCAAATGGCAGGTAAACTTTAAATATGAGAAATAAGAATACGTTTAAATACATTAATATGTTTATGAATCAAAAATATGTTTTTACCAGAGGTTTATACGCATATAGCCTACCTGAAAACATCAACATGCTCTATATGGATGTGCTGTAACAGCAGTTAAACTTTAGACATATTAAACAACCTAATGAAAATAAATGAATACAAATAAATACATTTTAAACAAATGATGAACCAAAGAGAATTTTTCAGATTTACACTTTTATAATCACTTACCTGAAAATATGATTAGTGGCCTTAAAATGTAAGTTAAAACACATGTCACATCACACATCTTATGATTTTAAGCTAACAATTATGACTTTAAATCTCATAATTGTAACTTTTTGTCTAATAAATCTGACTTTAAATCTCATGATTATGATTTTCTCATGATGATTACTTTACATCTCACAATTCTGACTTCAAATATCATCACGATAAAGCTAATTCTAATAATTATTACTATAAATCTCATAATTATGACTTTAAATCTTATAATTTGAGGAAAGACCCATGGGCAGCCCCGTTTAAAAGGTTTGGTGATCTTTATCCAGACCAGTTGAGCCAGGTTCCTGCAGGTTTTCAGCGGGTCTCTGATGCAACACACCTGGTTCAGATTAAATACTTTAGTTTTCCAACAACTTGTCGAGTTCTGTACGAGTCAGTGCAATCCGTGATTTGAGTCAAGTTTTCCAGAAGAGACATGAAACAAAAGAAAGATGGGGGTAGCTTGATACCCGCATGGAGCTTTTGCCAAAGAAAAGATTTTTTTAAAAAAAGTTTTATTATTCTGTGGATGTGCTGTTTTACACCCAAAAAAGCAAATGAAACGTTTTGAACTCCAAGAAAACCTCTGAAAAAAGGTTAGTGTTATTTTTTTCAGTAGTGTTTTCTGTGTTTAGGTGTCACGCGATTCAGCCGTTAGCGTTAGCCCATTAGCCCAACGGTCGTCTGAAGTCAGTTTAACTCGCTAATTTACCTGCAGTTTCAGGATTTATTACAGCAAAGTCGGCCAAGTGCTTTCAAAGATACGTATTATAATTAGGGACATTTTAATTTGTAATCACAATTTAAATGCATTATTGTCTAAAAAGAATAGTTGGAAACGGATGAGGCAGGTTTAGCGCCCCTAGTGGTCAGAAGCTGGAGTGGCGTCTATTTTCTCTCTGAAGTTTCTGAGAAGTCCCCGTTAGATAGAAAACAGAGCACTGCCGCACTCTGTGAACACTGCCGCCGTTTCCCCGCATATTAACGGTGTGGGATTATGTAGTAAGAGTGAAATGCCGTGTTCAGGCTTGGCTTCTTCTAATCACTCACTTGCATTGATTGAAATCCCAGAATGCAACGCTCCACGGAGAGGTTAGCTGAGTGTGCATTCACCTGTAATATATAAGCCAGAGGACTGGGTCACTCGCTGGTTTTATAAACGTTACTGACCTGGGTGTGTGAGCAGCTCTGAGATGACTCTTTTGTAATAGTTTTATGTATATTTATCCTTAAAAAAAAAAAAAAATCAGCTGGTCCTGTATCTCTGTTGTCGAGGCTTTAAAGGTATACAGGTATGTCCGTTTGTCCCGTCCGTCGTGCCGAGTTTCGCCGAAGGGAAGCACGAGTTTAACCGAGTAAGGAAAAGGAATTTGATTGGCCGTTATCGAGTGGGGTAGGACCGTTGAGGCGGGACATAGTGTTACGCAGCAATTTGATTGGATGTTGTCCAGCTCGCCTGCCGGTGTGTGTGTGTGTGTGTGTGTAACTAAGCTAAGTAATGGACCACTGGGATCGGCTTGCTGTGAAATGCTTTGCACACACCGACAGCCCGCTCTCATTGAAGTGCAGGAATTCAAGCTAGGCGGCTCGTATCCCGGCAGAACAAAGTAGTTTGGGTTGACGGACACCTCATCGGTCCTCTTCCAGCCATGCTAACGTTAGCTAACGTATGCTAGGCTAACCCTACTGTCAACACAACTCTCACACGCGCGTGCACGCACATTATCTCACCACACA
>JAVQJG010019848.1:0-15464 GCA_036024015.1 Craterocephalus amniculus | reverse complement strand
ATGTGTGGCATTTCATTAAGAGAAAAACAGCATTGTTTTATGACCAATGACTGCCATTCAGGCCAATAGAAATGCATTTGAACTTTTTGTGTTACATCACATTTCTAGTGATATGGCTTCAAAGAGGGAACAGAAGTAGTTTTACTCTTAAACATGTAAAACAACCTGTTTACTGGTACTTACTTGATTCCAGGCACTTCACATGATTTCGGCCTTGATGCCAGAGACTGGACCTTAAACAGAAAGCCAAACATCAGCCCCACATAGCGCTAATAATGACTCATTGCATTATATACAGATATACAGATTATTGCATTATCTGAGAACAGCAGGACAAAAATAATCCCATTGGAGCAAAAATCAAAGATGACACTAAAAAAACAACTAATTAACAATTCACATAAATATTGTGAATTTTTTCTTAGAACTTTTTTCAAAAACATTTTTTAATTTTTTTAGATTTATTTGTTTTTGGGGGAGGATTTCTGATTTGTCTTACCAGGCATTATAACAGCAGAATGATGGCTGGCTGCTGCATTTTGTTATCCAAATTTAACAGTTTCATTTCAGCTGGCCCAAACATATTGCTGCTGAATGAATATTAAAAATTGAATCACATGTAATATGCATTTTTCTTTGGGGAATATGGTTCCAAACTGAAATGTTTCTCACATGGTCTAACGTTAAAAATTCAAACTAAAAGACACAAAAATCAACAAAACATCGAGAAAAAAAAAAAAAAAAAGACTCATATGAATGGACATATTGTCCCACCAGTATCCACAGTAATAAAACTACACTATATGGCCAGAAACTTCCAGACAGATGGCGGAGACACCAGACCTCGATGAAAACAAACCAAATTTCCAAGGTGCTTATTTACCTCCAAATAGTAAAGGCTGCCCAGTTTGGTTCTGGTTTAACTGGTTTGAACGTAGGCTGGTTCACCAGTCAGCACCGAGGTTCTGAGTCTCCAGAAAGAGTCAGGGCTAGAACCTGAACTAGAACAGTGCACTCTAATCAGGGACACACACTGCCTCTGGTTCCATCCGATATTCCTGGATGAGGTGACAGTCATTTGAGGGGACTGTCTGTTTTCTAACCCTCTGAATTTTTTCTTGGCTTTTTGCCATTTCCACCAGAATGCCTCTCAGGTTTATGCCAGGTCCAGTTCCAGATGAATGTGAAACAGCTGCGAAGGAGGCAGCAGGAAATTGTTCTCTGGTGGAAAATGGTGACTCGCTCTCTCTGAGTTGGGTGACTACGCAGCTCCAGTTGCTGGCTTTTGATAAAGAGCAGAGCGTGATTTGGACTGGTCATAGGCCGGCAGTAATGCAGCTTTTTTTTTTTTGTGACCAGGCTCAGATGTGGACTCAGAACTTTATGCAGGGATTACCTGACTCATCTGTCCTGGGAATGCTGCGGGAGTTGGTGGGTAGATGGACATCTGGAATACGCTGCTTAGCCTAATGCCAACCCGACCTAATTTCTGCTAAGCGTTAAGAGAATAAATTGATGGATGGATGGATGATTCTGGTTGGGTGGTGTCTATTAGAAAGCGATGATCCAGCTCTATATGTTTGGAGTTTACAGACATTTATTGTGAAATGAACAACGTTTAGGGCAAGACAATGTCCTACTGAATGTCATGTAGAACGAAATTATGGAAAACAACTGTCTTTGGCCACAACAACTCATGAGGACTGAATTTGATCATTTTCTCATTTATCATCCTAATTTCTTCAAATGCGTCAGCAGAAATCTGGCACACAGGCACATTCTGCCTGTTCGAGGTCAAACGAGACAGGCTGGTTCAACAAGAAGAGTAACATGTTTCTGCCACGTCACAGCAGGTATTCAAGGTGTCACAAATGACCTGAAGTGACAGGAGGCACTTTCAAATCAGCCAAATGTCTTCATACCTAGCCTGTATACCTGCAGGAGGTGTTACTCCCTTGTTTTCTGTTCGTGCTGCCGAAGCAGAGGATGACTGTGTTTCAGGAACACAGAATGAGGTATTTATTCATGCATTTTTAAAAAGGTATGCAATGCTGAATAATCCATAAAAAACATCAGACTCATAACTAGTTCTCCTTCTTAATCATATCCTGAGACCCAGTCCAAGTGTGTGTTGGTATATTTCTCCTTCCTCCTGAGATTACCACAAAAGTAGTTTACGTAGAAGCTTTTAAATTTGTTTTATAGCAATAAAACAAGTTTATAATCCTTGATTATAGTTGAGGACTGACTGTAAAGAGCAAGTGAAAGAAAGTGAAAGAAAGGAGGAAATCTACAACTACTGCCACATTTTTAACTAGGGATGTGAATAATTCTTACAATTAATCACAGTATTTAACACCCCGATTCATTAATTGTAAAGATTCCTTAAAGATTTATTGCAGATCAGTGCAACTTGCCCACAAAACGAAAACAAAGTTATTAGAAACACCAAATGGGTCACCCCGCGGCCATCCTCTAAAATATCTGAACATCACGCAAGAAGAAGCTTCTCCCGCTTAGAGAATGCCAAATTCAGATTTCTAATATAGCATGAGTAATAACTTTGATGTTTACGTGTAAAAAAAAGTGTTCACAGATTAATCTCTTTGCATCAACATTATATTTTTGCATCAAAATTATGACATTCCTATATAAAACATATAGACATGTGAGGAATACTTGTGTGATTTTACATATTTCAGTAAAACTTTGGTAAATTATTTCTTTGGCAATAATCATACCAAGATTATGTGTATGTGACGTCCTTATTTCCAGCAATATTCTCTCTCCATACGTCTTGCATGTGGCCGAAGCAACTGGCCTTTTGTTATGTTGCTTATGGTTATTGATTGATCAAACTAGTTCATGAAAGCATGATGATATTCATACATTTTGCTTTAAAAATAAACAGTATTTCACTATTTCAGGTGAGCTTTGAAGACCAGATTATACAGATGATAATCTGATTCCAAGAAGAGCTGCTCTGAGTCAAACATTACAGAAAGTGTCACTGATATGAGACACACACTCACCTTTTTGGCCTCCCACAGCTGCTTTGGAAGGGGCTTACTGACACCTATTAGGTTCTCTTCATTAGGTGGCGCTGGGAAGGAGAATACTGTAGAAAGAAAGTTACACAGTCAATCCAAACATGTTACTCCAGGGACACAAATGTTGATTCATAAATGTTTGGGAAGTCTCCTATTTAGAGCAAAAAAGAATAAATAAAACTGAAAGAAATGTATGCATCTGATTTATTTACTATTTCAATAGATGCAACCTACCATCTCCACAGGTGTCTACTTCTGCTTCATTTACACTAGCTGAGAATGCATGAGAAGCAAACAAGAAGAGAGAGAGAGAGAAGGGGGGTGGGGAGTGGGGGACAAGGATTGATTGAGAAAGAGAAAGATAAAAACAAGAGCAGAAAACCATTAGGAGGTTATTCAATACAAACCAGCTGTTTAAAACAATCAAGAATACCATGCACAATAATTATCCCTGATGGTAACTGGCCCTCCAGAATAATCTGTGAAGCTTCGTATGCAACAGCTGGGCATTCGACATCGGCTTATTATTAATATGAAGCTGAAGAATGGAGGATAGAAGTATGTTTTTTTTTTGGTTTTTTTGGGGGGTGGGGGGGGTTCAAAGAGCCTTTCTCTCCCCCCAAAGTGGTAAAATACATGTGCTTTTGTTCATCTCTCTGAGCTAAACTCTTTGGTTAAGCAACATTTCCTGTGCAATACTTCTGTTGCCTACTAGGGAAAACATTTTCTACTCCTCAGAATATCTCCTCCGCGTTTCAGCTCAAACCTGAGCCGAGCTGCTCTTACACCAGCTTTTGATCCACTGCCCGCCCATTCCTTCTTCCATGCTCTCATTCTTTCTGAGGCCCATTCATTTTGAGAGACAGCTCTTCGGCTGCTGCAGCAGATGGGTCAAAGAGGTGATACAACAGTCTGGCACCATTACATTCCCTCTTCAGAAAGTGTTTGGTCACTGTAACAGTCTCAGCAGCTAGGATGGAACCAGGACAACTGGGATGGAAAATGGCTGGCTTGTGTCTCTGGCAGGATCGGACTGTGCCATGCGTTGAATATGGGTGTTGCAAATACTCAGGAAAAAAAATCAGAAATGAAATATCTGCTGTTGGAGTGTAGCAGCCAATAAAAGCCCTTGGCAGCCGCAGGGGGAACTTTAGATCTTTAATAACTAAAGCTGCTTCTTTTGCAGCAGCAGCAACGAAAAAGAAATGACTGCATAAGAAGAGACTGCAGCCCAACTCCTCTGCCACAAGTGCTTCCACCTGGCAATGTGACTCATAGCTGTAATTCCTAGATAGATACTTCTTTAATCAGCCAGGGCTTAACACCACTCAAAACCTGCTGAAACCTTGAGAGGTGTCAACGTGGCCCTGGGGCTTCACGGCTCTCTGCACTCACGCATGGAGCTGTGAAGCAACGCTGCTCGCGCTCTAACAAGAGACACTTTTGTGCTGCGGCCTCTTTCTATACAACAGCCTGGAGAGAAATATGCAGCTTGCTGGCGGACAGCAGGCTGTACAAGAAGACTGTAGTTTATTTACAATCTGATCCTCCGCAGGATGTTCGGTTAGTCATTAGAGGTAATTATGATGCCCCCCTGGCATCCCTGAAATGAATGAAGCTGCAGAGCTGAGATCATTAGCATATTTATAACACAATAGGCAGAAATTATTGTACGACTCTTTAAAAGATTAAATATTTATCTATTTTTCTAAAGTAGAATAAAAACTGAATGGTTTTAATAGCTTAGATCGGGATATTTAAACTTACAAACTAAAAACTTTTAGGCAATAAAACGCTACAAACTGCTTTAAACTCAATTTGTAATCAGTCAAAATGACTGAAATGTCAGGACCTGGTTCATTACTACACACCCCAGATAATGTCTAAAACTGGTAAGAATTTACTACTACACAACAAATAAAATCCTGCGATAGACGGAAGAGCGGTCTACTGTACGGCCTCGCTCTTGCTAATTGCTCAGATAGCCTCCGGCTTCTCTACAACCATGAATTGGACAAAGTCGCATACAGTAGAAAATGAAGGATGGACGGAAGACATAGAAATCCTTTTCGAACCAGACAAACCAGAAAGATGAGGGTATAATCTACAGGGAATTCAAAACTTAAAATGTGCTTGGTGAGAACCACTAGGAAAAGCTTTTATGTGTCTGTGTGTGGGGTGGAATTGTGGACGGAAACACGAGCAGTGTTCAAATATTCACATTAAAATCAACCTATGGGGAAATAGTTATCCAACAGTAAAAGAAAGCAAAGGTACAAATAATCATGTTTCCAGTGAGGTTATTGCCACATGGATTGTAATTATTTATACTAGTATTGTTTCTATAGTTAAAATTATTATTATGAATAACAACATTATTATTATTGTTTGTACTACTACAACAGCTTAATTATAGATTCATGTCCTGCTGTTTAGGATGGAATAGATTACAGTACCACTAATAGCATTCTAATTTTCATAGCTCTTATTATTAATACTACTGGTATTAATAACAATACTTTCAGTGTAACATGATGCATAAGCATAATATATTACCTAGTTTTTTCATTTAGTAATTGCTATGACTAGGATTTTCTTTTATTACTTTTATTGCTGCCATAACTTTTATAAACTGATGCTATTGTCATTATAATCTTCATCAATGCATGATTATTACTGCATAGTTTCATTATAATATGATGCATTGTAGATTATGTTAACTAGTAATAGATGTGACTGGTATGTATAGGGACTATGATAAATGATTGTATTGTTATAACTGAGGCATGGAGAAGAGGCGGGATTAAATAAAGACGGCCAACATACCAGTCATTTTGAACAAGGCAATTGTGTTGTGCTTTTTGTTAAACCTTTATATTTGAATAAACTTGTCAATTCACAATTCACATCAAAAGAGACTCTATCATAAAATAGTTATAAAAATGTGCTTATTGGAATGCAGGAAAATAGTTCAAACACAAGATACCTGATATACCAATACTCCCAAGTAAGTCTAAGGTGAGCCATTGTAAGCAGGCATTCAGTCTGCAATGATTTATGTCTTTATATAGGCTTGGTTCTGTTTGCATATGGAACTCATGTGGGGCCAGATCCAAAATTAATATCCTGTGTGGATGCGCTAGCTAAACACTGAAGTAGCAATCAAACTGATAGACCCCTTGCTCATCTACTTCATCAGACATGAGGTCAGAAGGAAGCAGGTGAAGGATGGCCAGTGTGAAAGACAGGAGGAAGATCGGCTCTTTGACTTTGGCCGAGTAACGAAAGCATAAACAGAAAACTTCAAAACAGGAAAGGGGTTGTGGTTTGTGTAACTGAGGCCAGAGTGGCTCGCTGGACAGCAGAGCAGCTGCCTGAATGGACTGTATTCTCCGTTAATGAATGACCAGAGGAATAGAAATACAAACATCATAAACTAGCACAATCTCAGTGACAAGAGCCTGAAGAGGCGCAGCCTGCATGCGGCTCAGAGGATATCCCGTTTTGTGCTCGAATAATGCCACTTTTAACTCTTGTTTAATCCTCATCGGTGCTGCATCACCTCTTTATGTACCCAGCCACCTCTGATCTTCAGCTTATTCACATAAAGAAAGGACAAAACTAAAGAAAAATGTGTGTCTCACAACAAGTTACTATATTATTATATAATCATATATTACTGTATTTGGCACATTCATTGTGCTACTTTTAAAATACGAATGAACCCAAACTTAAACAATTGTCTGTCAGACCAACAAGAATTTCTGTTGGTACTTCAACCAGGCAACCTATGAATAAAAGACACAAAAGAAGTGTCTCATGTTTAGGTTCATGCCCACATCTGAAGATCTGCTCAACAGCACGCAGGTACTGTATAATCATGGATGTTTTCCTCCAAAGAGATTATGTACGATAAAAGGTTAAACACCAATAAGCTATCTATCTAGCTTTGTTTGAAGAAGTAATAACTTCCCAAACTTAGCTTTTAAGGTGGATTTCTATTGTTTGGCTTGGTGAGTGCCATCTATGAGCAGGATTTTCACTCTCTCTAGGAAAGTCACAAACTTTTATAATTTGTCAAAACGCCTTTAGCTCCGATTACAGCAGCATTCTGCGTCGCATCGTTTCAATAAGCTCCTGTAATATGATTTATTTCCATCCATTCTATCGTGCAGTGATGATGGGACAGTCGGACCTGAACCCCTCCTTTAGTCTGGGCCCCATGAATCCTGCTGTTCATCTTGGAATTTGGCAGTGCCATCAGACAAGATGGAATAACCTGCTTTTTCACTGAGTTCACTTTGCATTGTTCATGTGGAAATGTTTTTCACTACTGAACACAGTCCAGAGCTCTACTGTTGTTTTATATGATTCAATTTCACCAAATGTTGAGTGATCACTGCTTACGATCATTCAACATTACTTCCCGACCACAGATGGTTCCCAGCTATCCGCTCAGTTTTTAATGGTAGATTCAGCATCTCCTTAAATGCTGCTCCTTTATGCCAGTCATGTGACCCTGCTGAAACACATAAACATCTCTTCCATGAGCACAGGATGCGTCTTCCCCCATGGTTATTCAAGAGAAACTACTCATTGCATCAGTTGGGGTTAAGTAATTTGCCAGCTTAACCATAATCATCCATGTATAATTATCTAAAGGGGGGATCTTACATATTGCTTAGTTAAATCCTGGGGATTTTTTGGGGATTGGAAGTGTCTCTAAAAAATTACAGTGTGTAAAAGAAAAAAAAAGAAACTAGGATTGGAAAAAAATATCAAGTCTTGATGAGATAATGTGCATTTTGTAACATATTAAATTGGAGCATTTCCCAGAGGAAAAACAAAACAAACAGCAGGTATTTTATGCTCTGAATGAGTGTGTGTGTGTGTTACTCTCACCATTGCGCTGCGGAGGACCTCTACCCATCTGTTGGTTCATGCCAAATGGGTCCTGAGGGTTTGGGTTCATAGCACTCGTATGCAGAGCAGAGTCTGAGTTGGTTCTGAGTGGGAGGAAGAGGAGGAAGAAGAGGAAAGTTATGCAGAGTATTCCAGCACCTTGGACAGAGGCAGAGGGTTTCTCAGGGCCGTAAGGTCAGTGAATCATTCTGCTTCCTGCTCTGCCTCCAAGCAGGCGGCATTCGTCTGCAGGCTCACGCTGACCTTACACATACACCCTCACAGCTCTCAGCTAACCCACTGTCAGTCTGCAGAGAAAACACATCCCAGCTCCACCAGGAAATAATCACCTTAAAGCACTAAATATCAAGATTCTGGTGTTTGTTGTTCTTAATTAAGCAGATAAAGAGAAATCAGGCAAATGTATCTTTGCAGATCATGAAAATCCCCTATTTTTAGCGCTGCTTATAGATGCTCGGCAAATAATTCTCTAAGAGCTTTTTCCTGGAACTGATCTGAAATGGGGATATTCTCAGAAAACATTTTTCGTGTCATATTGCAATTTTCAAACTGCAAGCTGTAAGATTATTTGAAGAAATTTTCTTCCATTCATTTGACTTTGCCTGCAGCATCAACACAGGCCAACAACATAGGCCATCTTTCACAAATTCTTTATTCCCCATTTCCCTTTGGCAACAAGCTTTATCTAATGAGCTCCATGAAGACTCATTTGCTTCCATTTAGGTGGCATTTCTGTTACAATCACACTCATGTCTGATTGAAAGCAGCAGGGTTTCTGTTACGCCTTCAGTTACTGTAGAGAGGAAAACTTAGAAGCCTTTTATGGCTGAAAAACTAAATTTTTCCTTTTTAAATCAACTAAAACATTTCTATACCTTGTCAGGTTTGAAGAAAGATTATTTAAATGTTTGATTTTAATAACAAAAAAACTAAGAAATAAAATATCCTTTGAGGTAATGACTTAGGGTATCTTGACTTAAAAATGCTTGTGTTGTAAACCTTTGTACAAACATGTTTTAAAAGCCACCAATCAACTTAAAATCTCCTGTAAGACAAAGATGCAGGCTTTTATTTGAGGATGAAGAGCAGCTGTGACAACAAACAGGACTTTGTGAGGCTCATCTTACATGAAATTATTATTTACCAGCAGATTTTATGGGGTGACAGATAAAATCTAGAAGCTGGCAGAGCTGTGAGAGATTTCTAACAGATAGCAGGCGACTGTGCAGCATGTGATGCACAAATCAGGTTGCTGGGGGAATAACAGCAAAGAAGCAGTGTGAAATCCATCGTGATGGAGAGGAGAACTGTGCACGGCAATTTTTCTAACAGTTTATATTTCCTTCCTTTTGTGATTTAACCTTTATGTCTGTGATTGCTAATTGACCAGAATTATTAGACCATCTATGGCTCCCAGTACACCCACTGCCAAGTTAATTTTCCACTGCTGGACGATAAGTCCTTATGATTCTTGCAGTTTCCAAGTCTCTGGTTGCCCATTGGACTCTTGATTTAAGGCAGTAATTTGTTTTCTGCACATAGATTTACATATTTTAACCCTTCAGAGTGAAAACTTCTCTGTAAATCCACATTTCTTATTGGTAAGTTTGTCTTCTCATAGAGATCTGACACTGAAATCCGATTTGAATATAATCAGAGTGCACATGTAAACACAGGTTTATATAGTCATTGGTAAAACTTTTCACACTTTAAGCAACTGTGTTTGTGAACCTGTAAGCTGCAACACAACTACAGTGTGACTTCAGAAGAGTTAAACAATTCAAAAAAGCAATTTATAACAAATAATAATAAGAGGAAGGTGAAAAGGCTGAAAGTAAGAATGTGTGAGTCAGGAGCCTTGATGTTAGACTGCGCATGAGCCTAAAGCTGGGTTAGTCAGAGGAAAAATGTTGATTAATGTTTCAGAAATACCAGGTGAAAAGATGAGGAGAGCCACAAAGGAAAAATAACATAGATCAGCTATAAACAGTCTGCGGCTGAGACTCTTTGGGCTTCTATATTAGTGCTCCAAAAGAAGAAAGATGGGGGGATTAATGAAATGCTGCAAAACAGACTGAAAGGAATAAACAAAAAAAAACCAGGACATTATGAAGCCAAAAGAGATTACAAAAAAGACAAAGAGGAGAATTGTTGTGCTGCGAGCGAGGGACAAAGCAGCATAGAGACTGATTAAAAGAGAGATAGGAAGGAGGATGGGGGGTTAAGGGTCACCTGTTGAGTTGTGATAATAATCTAAACCCAGGCCGCTTTTCCTCAGTCCATGGCTGCTGTTCCCTTCAAAGACAGAGGAAAAGCATGAAAGACAAAGTTACTGGGTGAAAGCAGAGACCCCTGGCGCCTGCCGGTAAGTTTGTGGAGAAAATATCCTGCTAAAAAAGAATATGACATGTTTATACTGGCGCGTGTGAAGAAAGATGAAGGACCCTGGAGGATACTCAGACCATTTATATTCAGGGAAAGTGGCAAGAAGATAAATTTAAAGAAGAAAATAAGAAGAGTGATGAGAAGGAAAGACACATAGTCAGGCATATAAACCATTTGGCTAAAGAAGCATTAAGAAGGGTTCTCCTATCTCTATTAGTGAGAGGAAACTTTCAGGAATGGGCGCCACTGGTAGATGTGGTCACTGGCAAACCCTGATATAAAGTGAGAAGAAACAACTACTTTTTTGCAGTTTTTTTCTCTGAAGTAACAGCCTTCAAAACATGGTCTGAGAGGATGTAAACAAGAAGCCCACCTCTTCCACCGTACCCTAACAGTACACATACTGTATAACCACTGTCTGTTCAGTCTAAGCTCGTGTAACTTGATCGTCAGACTCCAGTCTCTCAGTTTAAGTTTCTACAGTGACTACACTGGGCGAAAGTCTTGAGCCATCCTTATTTCTTAACTCATTACCCAGAAATCAACAGTTCTTGAAGGACTTTCCAGCGCTCTTCTTCTGATGTCGCCTGCCTTTCGTTCCATTCTCTGTCCAGATGATCCCACGCTGCTTCAGTAACGTGGAGGTCCGGGCTCTCCGTAAGAACGCTTCATCTGATGGATCTGCTGAAGGTCCAGATGCATCTCTCAGGTTCTTTGTCGGGTTTTTGCTGGATTTGTTCCTATTTCTTCAAGACATCACTTTCAGATCCTGTTCCTCTGCTGTGGATAGTTTTGTTTTTTGCCCTGCCACTTCTTCTTTTCTCCTCCACTTGTTCAGTTTCCTCATGTTTTACAGACACGTTGACTACCAAGCTGACATATAACAAAATTTTCAGCAAACAGCTGTTTGGGAATCACCTTGCTGATGCATAAATAAAATTTTCTGTCCGTTTCAACAACATGGAAAAACATCATAAGCCTTTTTGGTTGGTTTGGATTCTAGTTTTGAAACAGCAGCTGGTCTCTAGAGTACTACTTCGCTTATTCTGAGTCCAACATTTGCTTCAGGCGACCAGGACTGTATATGATTGTCGTGGTGACAGTACGAAAAACAGGTCTGTACAGAAGGACCACAATTAACTTAATGCATGCAGAACAAAGGTATATATGGAGTAATTATTTAATTCAGAATTAAATGTGGAATAAATCAACCACTTACTCTGACTTAAGTTTAATTCGGAATGATCCTTTCCTTTGGAATTAAGTATTTACATGTTCATTTTTCATCCTGTTAAAGTGGAATTTATCCTAAGTAAAGAAGATCTAAAAGTCATGTAAACATGGCCTTTAGCAGCTTTAGAATGGAAATAAAAAGGAGGGAAAAAAAACAGGCAGACTCGACAACTGTTTAAATGAGGTTTCATTCATGAGGAAAATCTTTTCCTTTGTAATGTTAACGACTTCACATGTCTGAACAATCCACTTGAGCAGAATGTTGTTTCGCCGGAGCTCCTGGAGCAAAAACAGGTTTTGAGCCCATAAAACCCTTTCGTGCCACGGTCTGAGCATACATTGCCTTTAATCATATCAGATAAGGAGCACCTGCCACAGCTCCTATTATTTGTCTCTGGGAAGGCTAAATGCATAAATAAATAAAATTTGTGGGTGTCGCTGCCATCAGCAGTCTGACCTGCTGGGTGACTCGAGCTTATTTGAGTGCAGTTTGCATGTTTTCCCTCACACTACAAAGGAATGCAGTCGGGCTATTTGTTAACTTGGAAGTCTGTGCATGTTTATGGTTCTGTCTTTGTACCACCTTTACAATTGAAGAGTGAGGTTGTTACAAGGTCCTACACTCGATGTCACCTGAGATTGATTGATTGTGCTTTAGCTGCCTGTGTTATCTTGTAAATGTGCAACTTGTCACCTAAAATCATAGAAATCTGAAAACATGGCTCTCTCAGATAACATCTTGAAGAAAGAATTGCATACAGCATCAGAAGTGGTGCATTCAAGACCACCCTGACCTTCACTCTTCTGTTAACGGTGATCTTGGGCCTTTGTTAGCAACAGGTGTTTTTAAAAGTTTCCAAACACTTTGCTTTTCGTCTGCAACAAAGCTGCAGCTCAGCTCCTCACAGGCACACACAAACACCAGATTTAGCCTGTTTGTTAGGGTCTAAGTTTTATGGTTTGTTTCTAATCACCATGTCACCTCTGAGGTCAGTTGACCAGATGCTTCCAGCAGCAAAAAGGATTTCCACCCCAGCTTTCATCATCATTCCAGATACCAAACTCTGAGAGGGTTCATATCCATAAACATTATGGGGAGTATAATTTCCATTGTGCTAAAACACCAATCCATTTGTTACAGAGTGATCTGGAGACCATCTGAAAACAGCGTGTTTTTACAGCTCAATTACCAAAATGTCTAACAACCGCTGACCAAACCTCTGAAAACCATAAACTGGGATTGTTTCCACAATCTATCCGAATCCTGCAGGTTCATCAGCCTTTAAAGAGGAGCTGCTGTCTGTCGGCTTTGTTTTTAAACTGCTCATCAAATGTCAAAAAACAACACCTCTGTGTGTCACATTACCTGGCTAAGCGGTGCTTGTTAGTGTAGGTTGTCCAGTCTATATTTATACTTGGTTATACGACCCATGATATGGACTGCAGAATAGTTGTGGCACTTTCCCCTAACAACAAACAATAAACTGAGATTAATTACTAAAAAGGTGTCAAACAGCCCATTATTACCTGAAACTACAGTAAATACATTTCTGACCCATTCTTTTCTCTGCTGATGAAGCTGTTGGTCTTTATATAAAGAATTAATGGCACTAAGATCAGCAGCAGGGAAGATAAAAGAAATATTAAAGAACTACAACTTCCCAAAAGATTTGGTGGTGGAAAAAATTCCAGACCCCTTCTCTGGAAAGCCTCTCCACTTCTTGCTCTCCTGGGAGCATGGTCGGAGATTTATCCCGAGAGAGGCTGGTACATGAACAGCAGGCCAAAGATGGGTGAATGAAGGAGAGGGAGGGCGTGGGACTGGACCGAAGCTCTGACCCTGGAGCAGATGGCCTCTAAAAGGGATGCAGGACTGGACTCAGGTCTGATGACTCTACAGTACAGTTACAAACTCTCTTCCCAGACACCGAAAAAAGTTTTTTCCCTTCCCAACATTTCTCTAACTTCATTAAAATTTGTTTCATTCCAAAAAGCTAATTTCAAATAAACCTCACCCTAACAAAGATCACAGATTTTTGGCTTAAATGAGGGGAGAAAAAAAATCCTAAAAAAGAATTAAGGGGACAGATAAAATCTGCTGGCCAGGCAGCTGGTCATGGAGCGGTTAAAGGCTATGTGAACATCTCTGTTCCCCTGCATTTCTGTCATGCCTGGCAGTCTCTTAGCACTGGCCCGCTGCCTTCAAGATTTAATGAAACAGAGCCTGGAAAGCTTGACAACAGTCAGCTTAACACAAACACACAGATGCATGTGTGTGGGATTTATAGACTGTATATCCAAATCATCTTAAGACAAGAACAACATCAAATCAGCATTTAATGTTAGCAGAATTTTCCTTGACAGAGCTACAGTTCTTAGACTGCATCATTTCTGCAAGAGGCAGAAACGTTCAACAGCTCCGTCTACTCACAACATCATCTTCCTGTTAACGCAACGCTGCAGTTAGAACTAATCTGAATATATCAAGTCAAAGGCAGCACTGCATCAGGCATAGCTAAAGCCGATGCTTTGATAAATGATGCATAAACGTTATCATGATGCAGTAGTTTGCTGCAGTGAAAGAGTTAAAGCGCTCTGTGCCTCTTGTCCACCACTGACTAACAGTAATGAAGTGCAGATGTAGCTGGGGTTGTAAACACTTACCGCCCCGCTCTCTCTGGAGACAGACAAGCAGGGAATCTGCTTCTCACTGCAACGACTCACAAGCCCAAAACCATTTCCGTGCATGATAATCAACTTCAGTCAGTGAGGAAGAGAGTGGCTTTCTGAATATGTGCAACATATCAATGACACAAACTTTTAAAGGAGTCAAACAAAAGAGAATTTTATTCTGTGGGACAGAATGAAAACTCTTCCTGCTTTGGCCAGACTTCAGCCCAGACAGATTTCCCTTTTCTCCTCCAAAAGTGTTACATCTTTATTACATCTACAAGTTCTGCCGGTGGTGTGACAGTAAAAACAACACAAGTGAAGCTTATAGACATTTTTCACCTTCGTCAACCACAGAAACAACTAACAGGACTCTTCCTACTGTCACGGTGTAAAAGTAGAGCTGATTAGAGTCGGCACTTTGGTCCAAACAGGTTTAAAATGCTACACTAGCAACACAAAACATTTTAATCTGAGAGGTAGCCGAGTTGGGACTTGATACTCCTGCATTTATATATGAATATGTTCAGTGGGACTCAAACTGGCCAGCTGCGCCAGTTCCTGCTCTGAGAACAGACCCTGAAGTAACAGAAGAAACCACAACACAAAGCAAGATGGAGAAACTGACGTTAAGGACAGAGAACCATGAGGAAAATAGCACACACCATCTATGAAATTCAGACCCGTCCAATTCACCGCTTCACAAAGTTCCAATCTACCAACAACTAAATATTTTATTCTCATCTGTCACACACAAAAAAAACTACCTGAAAACCCAAACCTGACAAACTGAAGGCGAGCGTAAGATCACCTACTGCTGCAGAAATCTGGAAAACTTTAGTCAATAAATTGATGGAGTCAGATTAAGTTTACCTGGAAACATTCTGACTGCTGAACCCGATAAATGCTTAGGTTTGCACCAAGCTCCTAGATAAAGGGAAAAGTGATAATAACTGAAAGAGCCTGAATGATTATGGCATAATTACCAACCCCACAGTTTGTTTAGTAGAGATATTTACCTCCACCAAGGAGGTTATGTTTTAGTTGCCGTTTGTCTGTCTGTCAGTGAACAAGATAACTCTAAAGGTTAAGGATGGATTTTGATTAGGAATGATGCTAGGGACAATCGATAAGATTTTGGTGAAGATCCGGAAGAGATTACGGATTCTGGATCACTTTTGAATTTTCGTTGACATTGCAGTC
>JAVQJG010019839.1:0-11613 GCA_036024015.1 Craterocephalus amniculus | reverse complement strand
ACAGGTTTCATATAGAGCGCCAGCGTGTTGTGTCTGTTGTTGTTAACGAGAGAGAGAGAGAAACAGCAAGAGAGAGAGAGAGAGAGATAGAGAGAGAAATGGACTTAATTGTATGTTGTCAGACACGCATTACTGTCTGACAAGTATTACCCCCCCCCCCTCAATATGGTGACGTCAGAGAACGAGGCATCGACTCGACTTTTCAATTCAACTTTAATTGTAACGCACCAATTCATAACAACATCATCTCAACGGCGTCACAGACAATAAGTTTAAGACAATATGTTTGTCCTACATACAAGCGTATTAATGACAAATAGCCGATGTAAGGAAACCGACAGACTGCATCAAATCTATCAGTTATCAGTCTTTCATGATTGTGGAGGAATTTAGTCTAATTTAATTTACCACATGGCTTCAGTTCGTTTAGGTTTGCAGCATTTCCTTTACATTCATTCATTCATTTTCCGTACCGCTTAATCCAGTCCAGGGTCGCGGGGAACATTCCTTTACCTGCACATAGAGGGTTGCCAAGGGTGATGGCTGTCTTGCCTCTGATGGTTTTCAGTATCTTTACATTTTGCAGTGAATGTGAAGAAGCCTCTGGCTGAACAATGTCTCCTTACTGTGTTGCAGAGCAGTGGTTCTCCAACTGGGGGTCGCCAGTTAGCTGTAAAAATATATAGCCCAAATTTCTCAAGTAAATCTGGGGTTTGTATCAAGACTGTCAAAATGAAACCATTATTCCGGAGATAAATCTAAAGGTAGAACCATGATTTTCTAATTAATCAATGCATTAACAACAACATTAGTACACATGACTTTCAAATCTAAATTTGGCATCATCCCATTGAGAGAAGCTGATTTTAGGAACGTAGGTGCTTTGAACCGAACATACCCAAGAACAAATCCAACATACGAAGATTTTGGTGAATTCCAGGGTAATAATAAAATAAAAGTTGGCCTTTTTAACATGGGAGTCTATGCGGAATTGCTCTGTTTAGCAGTAGCACCTAGTGGAGGAGGAGGGAACTGCAGTTTTTAATACTTCCATGTAAGCTTCACGTTTCTAAGCCGGAGGCTGCCGCTTGGTTATTTGGCGGTTCCTTTGAGCATCCAACTGTCCGACCTTGGACTCGACTTGCTGGGACGTCCGCTGGGAAGATTAGCAGCGTGTCACAAACGCTTTCCACTTGGGAATAATCTTATTTTCTGCAAAATGACGGACCCCGAATAAATAAATCCTTGTAATCCAAATTGATTTTACAGCAGTGGTTGCCTCTCAGATATCACGCTGATGTCTTTCCTCCTTGGCACTGTGATAAGCCTTCACACTGATTGTTATTAATTAATCAATGCATTGATTAATCAACAGCATTTGGCTGCCACCGACCCTCTAATTGCTGTGGAAACAGCGAGGATGGCCCTGGGCTTTCACACACTGCTTCTGCTCAGGTTTAGCTGAATAAACGAAGGTAAAGTATTCATGTCACAAGGTGAAAAAAGCAGGTGCTGCCAGAAACTGGACTGTGTCCCACTAGCTAGGTTTTAGCATAGTTTGAGTGTGTTTTTTATCTGTTTTTTATTGAATGTTTTTAACTTGTTTTTACTCCAAGCTAGAGGTCGGTGTGCGGGCAGCAGGAGGGAGGAAGGAACAGAGACACACGGCAGCCGAGGGTGAGAAGCGGTGGGGGAGGGTTGCCGGCCTCCCGGCCGACCCTCGGCTTGCCGCCCACCACCGGATGATGATGATGATGATGATGATGATGATGATGATGACAACGTCGTGGGCCAGATCTAGAGCCAGATTGGGAGCCACATCCGGGGCCAGATCGAGAACCGGATCCAGGGACAGATCCAAGAAGACGAGGACGAGAGGCGGTACGAGAGGCGGTGGTGTGAGGATGGGAGGCGGCCGGACATGCGGCGACGGGGGGGGGCGGCCTATGGCCCGAGGTGGTCGCTGGAGGCGCGGCCGACCGGCCCCGGGAGGTAGGAGAAGCCGCTGGAGAGGAGACCGCCAGGACCCACCACCAGCCTTTTTAATCGCCCTCCTTTTATTGGACGTTTTATCATTTTTATGCTTTTTAATAAAGCTTTTAACAGACTTTTAATACTGCCCTCCCGTCTCCATCCCTCAAGCAGCGCCCGGTATCAGATTTTAACGGACCCTTTTCTCGGCCCGTGACATTCAGCACTTTTGTTTTGTTGTTTATTTTGCGAGCTGATAAGAACCATTTGTTTCTTAAATGATGTTTTGCTACTTTAAACCTTGGTGTTTACTTTTGTCATTGCTATACATACACTGCGAGCTGTTTTACCGTCATTTATCATCCTTTCTTGCTCCACTTACTGCTCCTTTCATTCTCCTAACCCAACATTTGACTCATTTCTAATTTTGCTGGGAGCTTAGAGACTGGAGTGTGTAGCGTGTTTGCATTGTGCGCTCGTTTGAGTGGGAGATGAGAGAAAATTGCCTTTGGCTTAAGGAAAGGGACCTTTTAGCAAGGCGAAGTGTGTGTTTGCGTGTTTGTTTGCGTGTTTGTATCCCATTAGATGCTCTCAATTCGCTCTAAAGGCAGAGTCAATCCTTTTGCAATTCATAAGGTCACGCACCTTCACGATGAAGCTGCAAACAAGCGCACACACCCCATCACACACAGCAGGAAGCATGACATTAATATTGTGGCGGGGCTGAATAATGCCTTCACCAGCATGAATGCAAACTCCTGAGCCTCCTGTGAGAATTCATAGGAATGTGTGCAGCTTCAGAATGAAATATACGTCTTGAATTTGATTTTCCAGACTGCAAATTGTTTGGGGAGAGTAAATTAAGTTTGACACACTGCATTGCAAAACTAAATGGGATTTAGTGTGTTTATCTCTGAGGTAGAAATTACATTTACACCGTCTGGATTGGATTGTGATTTGTTTCCGTGATCGACTATCGTAATGGAGGGGTTGGTTAACCTCTGTGCTGGGGAGGCCTTAACCACTGGGAGGGCGTCCGAGCAGCGTGGTCCAACATGCTGAAACAGGTGCTTCAGTTTCAAACTCTGCTGCTCTCATACGCCCACCTCCCCCTTGTGTTAGTATAGTTGTTATATATTCGTCCACCAGAGGGCAGGGCAGAGTTCAGAGTTCACCACGAAGTTTCGACGTCCCTTTCAGACGATAAAAAACATGGTGATGGTGGTCGATCATGATAATGTTCATTCTCAGAGAGAAGGTACCGCAGTGGACATCATGGCTTCCTCTTTGTTTCTTTCACTGGTCGCCCATCAGATATATTGTTCGGTGCTGCCCTATAGGGCTGTGCAATATGATGATATTAGATGAAGGATTAGAAGGGTGAGGACGATCTGCCAGAATGAGATCACATGGATCGTTTAGGTTCTATACGTTGCAGTGCTATGCTGACGCACCGACAAAACCATCCGTCCCTCGAAGCAGAAGACGGAGTAACACCACCGGAAATCATGGTGTCAGTGTTGAGCAGAAACAACTTACGGAAGAAGAGAAGAAGAAGAACAGGAAGGAAAAAACTGTTGAAGAAGAATGAAGACGAGGACAGAAACTGTAGAAATGACACAAGGTTTAGAAATAAAGCTTTGCTGGTGTTCAGGGTGTGTTTGGTGGTGAGAAACAACTTCATAGCGACACATTACCGCCGCCAAGAGCCTCTGAAACCGATGTAGGATCACAGGGTTAACTATGAACTCAGCACTGCCCCCCGGTGGCAGCCGACCATAGAAACATGCAGACACATGGAAGCATGAGGATCATTGACATGTAGTATATCTATGATGAAGATGATCACGCATGAGAACTATTTACGTGCAAAAGGAAGCATGTTTGGGCCTTTTGGACCAACTACTTTAATTAAAAACTGTTCAGAAGATTCTTTGGCCTAAATTGTCTGCTTTTTTATCCCCTTTAGGACTGTTTTACACAGAAAACTTGTGTGGTTGCACTGACCAGAGACTTGCAAATCCTATTATGTCATTTTTCGGGTTAGGGTCAAAATGAAATGGAGCAGGAAGGAGTTTTTTGTTATTTTGTTTTTTAGTTCTGGTAGACATAATTACATCACGTCCGTCCTCCAACCAATCAGGACCCTTCCAACCTTGGATCTATGGGAGAATTAAAAAAACGTAAACCTGAATACAGGATTAATATTTCCATGTAAACCTGAAGAAGAATATTTTAATTTAATCTGGAATAATTAATTCTGAATTAAAAAGCATCACATAGCCGTATCCACTGCGGCCTCTGTTCATTTCACACCATTGGCCATGGCTTGACCTTTACCTGGTCCAGACCAGGGGAAGACATGACTCATCATATTTTATCTCTGCCCATTGCTACGTTCTCTTTCATGTTTTTTAGCTTTAGAAAAGCTTTACTTTTTTATTGAATATCATTGCGTTGTCATAACTGTCCCCAGTTTTGGAAGCAGCGACTAACAGGATGACAGTTCGATGTGGGGGTGAGCAGAGCCTGTCTTCATCTCAGTGCCGTTGGACAGGCAGCTCGGTGGAAAAGCCAAACCATCAGTCGATGCTGTGAAAGTGGTATCAACATGAGGAAGGCTGCATGGAGCTCTGATCTGATGCAACACGCTGTTTCCCTGGAGGAGACACAAGACAAGACGGCTGTTACAGCTCTTCATGTGCTGACAGCCTGAGTCGTGTGCAGACGGCTGCTGTGCATCTGGAGTGTGTGGGCAGGTATAAGAGCCTCTTTCACCGATGAAGAGGAGTGTATGTACATCATAGGGTCGCTCGGCATCAAAGAGGATCTGATCTCGCCTCCCATGTGTCGCTGGGAATAATCCAGTTACGCAACGAGAAACTCAGAGTTTGCTCTTTCATGTCTTGTCTTGCCTCTGGTTTCCTCTCATCCTTCCCTCTTTCATTCTCCTCTATGTCTGACCTCTGCCATAATCTCCTACCTCCTTCCCATCAGCATGACTTACAATTAAAGGTTTCAGTAAACATCAGAAAACTGTATTCAGACCGATTTTAACCCCTCATATACTTATACGATACATATTTGATAAAACCAAGTACATCTCGGGAACGGTAATAGATAGCAACTTACTTTTTTATTCTCTGAGTAGAAAATACTTCAAGCTTTAAGCCAATAGTTCGGGTATGTCAATGGGATGTACAGAAGCCAAGCTGTGTGTGTTGGAAAGTCCAACCGATCGGTATCACATGAGCTGAAAGATCCATTTGCAGAGCTTTTATTCCATCATGCGCTGTGTCAAAGATCAATAATTGTTGAGATGCTTCTCTCCTCTATACGTGTGAGTCGTCTCCATCATGAAACTGTGCTGTGATGCAATAATTGATTTTTAAAGACTGTTATCTGTTTGGAATAGTGTGTAATTACACACACACTGCTGTAATATATGCTACTACTAGGACTGGTCACTGGTTTGATCACGAAATTACATTACATCGATACAGCGATTCTATGTTTGCCGACATCTCAAATTCAGTCACGATATGATTTCAATTTGATTTGATCTAGGATCCACCGATTTATATGAAACTGTTAGGTCCGGGTCCTTTAATGGGATTTTATTTTGATAGGTTGCTAGGTTTCTCCCCACTGTACTGCTTTTGTGGTAACTTGTATTCCTCTACCCTGTGTCTCGACCTCCTCCTTCCTTACCAGATCGTCTTGTGTTCCCAGTCCAAGCTTTCCAGCATTCTTTTTACATTGCTCTTCTAGTGTATGACCTCTGCTACTCTCTCCAGGAAATCCGCCCCAGCCTGATTCACACTGATACCGTAGCCTGAGTACTGGACTGATTTCCCATGTTAAAGATCCCTGCCTGAATATTGGACTTGTCTCTGCCTTACCCTTGTACCTTTGCCTGATCTACACAAGTAAAGCTTTGTGAAACGGAATCCACTGTCTAAGAGTCGTGCATTTGGGTCCTCACCTCTGCGGATTCGTAACAGAAACGATATAAACTAATATCATGAGTGACTGATCACAGTCATTTCCATTCAAATCAAAATCACAACAAGGAACAAGGAAGATCATCATTTAACCATTCTTTATTCCTGAACTCTGGCATTAGCATTCAGTTAAAAAGAAAATATTTTCAAAATAAAAGTGCGTTTGATAACTGCCTACTCTATCGATTTTTTGGCCGATGTTAGGATTTTGGATCGATATCATTTACTCGTTCACCATATGATCGATGTAGATTGATGTTTTGTCCCACCCCTTGCTACAATTAGCCCTGTTACTTATTTTGGTGCATTTATTTTACTCTATATTAGAAAAATACAATATTGCAAAGGGTAAAACACAGAAACTGCTTCCAAGAATGGCATGAGAAACAGTGAGCGAATGGGAGTTTTTTTATCTTATGGAAAATTTTGACATTTGTTTTATCGTTGCAAATTAAATTTTTTACCCCTGTTTCCTCAAGACCCTAAATAATATTTCTATTGTGTTTCTATGTTTATTGCAGATCGCTGGGCCTTTTCAGCAGATGTTTGCTTAAAATTTTCCTTTCTCTTTATGATTCTATAACTTTTATTTCCTTCATGTGACACCAGAGCATGATGAATATTATGAAAGCAAATGTTGTACTGAAAAGAAAGATGTATAATACTATATTGGGCATCATAATGTGACTGTTTTATCAGCAATAACACACAAGAAGTACCAGGCGAGGAAAACTTGCCCGCAGACTCTGAAGGGTTGATTTCAGATCATTTTGTGAACTCGACGTGTTTTTCATGTTATTTATGTGACACTTATAACCGTAACAAGTTATGTGAGCTTGCAGTTCCACTCAAAGTTTTCCCATTAAATCCAGTGTGTCCAAACTTTTAACTGTATGTCACAGTTAGGGGTCAGCAGACAGTTTCATTTACAGTCATTTTCTCCTCATGAACTTTCTGGAGGAGGCAGAACTTAACGGCGCCATGGCAACCGGAGGGATGCAGCAGGAGAGACAATGAGGGCACGAAGGAAAAACTTAATTTATTCTGCAGCTAATGTGGTTCAGACACACTCCACTCCGGCAGAGGAAGACGCTTAACGTGGCTCAGAGGCAGCACGGCTTTACTTTTTCAATTATTTTCTATAATGAATGACATTTGACGTCTTCATGAAGAGACAGAATGCTTCTTCAATTACTCACCGCAGCTCCAGACATGGATTAATCTGCTCAGCCCCAACAAATGCTCCGTTTCCCCCGTTTGAGGATTGCAGGAACATTACAGACTAGTGAGGCCTTATGAGCGTTTTATGTTCTTATACAGTATAAACGAGTTCAGGAGCAGCGGAATGAAAATGAAGTGAGACGTTGGATACGATCCTTCCAAGGTGCTAACAGCAGGATGAGCCTTTACTCTAAACTGCCCTTTGTGTCTGAAGTCCTGAAGAAAGTTAAAGTCCGGTTAAAAGTCTGGTTTTAAACTGCATCACAGTACTGAAACTGCCCTTTTAAAAGTTTTTAATGACTTTTTAACTGCTGACTCAGGAAAATCAGCATTTCTTCTGCTATTAGATCTGTCTGCAGCTTTCTGTGGATCACAGCGTTGTTATGTCCCGCTTGGAGTCATTCGTAGGCATAAAGGGCTCAGCGTTAGCTGGTTCCAGTCCTACTACTGTAAATATAGGACAGTACTCTTCCTCTGTGTCTCCTCTGAAATATGGTGTCCCCCAAGGGTCAGTCTTAGTGCCTGCTCTCTTCTCCCTGTATATGCAGCCCGTGGGAGCTGTTTTTAAAAAAACACAAAGTCCTCTATCACTGCTTTGCTGATGATATTCAAATTTATCTGCCTGTGAAACAAATGACAGTCAGTCCGCAGTTAAGACACTGCAGGGCTGTCTTAGTGAGGTACAGGCATGGTCAAGTACAAACTTTCTTAAGCTCAACAAAGGAAAAACTGAAATCCTTGTGTTTGGTCAGAGTAATTTCTTACATGGCCATGACAGTGTGATCAGCCCTTTGTCCTCACTCTGCCCACTTGTGAGAAACCTGGGTGTGTTGGTTGATCCCCTTTTTAAATTGACAAACACATAAATGCTGTAATCAAGGCCAGCTTCTTTCAGTTAAGGACGCTCGCATAATTAAATCGTATCTTTACCGGGTAGACTTTGAAAGAGCAATCCGTGCTTTTATTACTTCACATTTAGACTACTGTAACGCCCTGTATACCGGGCTGGACCAGGGCTCTCTACAGCACTTACAGGGTGTTCAAAATGATGCAGCCCACCTCTTGACGAGGACTAAGAGGCGGGAATCTATCACCCCTGTCTTACTGTCCCTTCACTGGCTCCCACATGCCTTCCGGCTGAAATTTAAGATTTTATTAATTGTTTTTAAGTATCTAAATAACTTGGGTCCTCACTATTTACGTGAAATGCTGCAGCCCTACACTCCGTCTAGAGCCTTAAGGTCAGCCGACCAGCTCCTCCTGACTGTCCCTACAGCCAGGAGGAGACCAGAGGGGACAGGGCTCCTCTTCGTTTTTCTAACGTTATTCAACATGTCTGACCCACAGACCAGCTTTTCTCTGTGGAGCTGCGACATTTAGCCTCAAAGGTTTGGAGCTTCTGATAAATGGTCGGTAAAAATTGCGTAATTTCAGTACATAGAAATAAGAGTGTGCTTTTTTTAAATGGCATCACTTTGTGTTGCTTTGGCACGAAAACTTCTTTATAAATACGATCTGATTCAAGAAAAGAAGCTAAAGATGATGATTTTCTCTTGCAAAAATAAGATAAATCTTCTGTCTTGGATGTTTTAAATGGAATCAGAATAGTAAATAAAAGAGTAAGATGTTTTTTCTTGTCCTACTGGGAACGGACCTGGCGGGTCTGCAGGTGGGGTCTCATCCAAACTATTATTGCTACGTCTTCAGAAGCAGCGATGTGGCAGCGGTATTGATGAATTAAATGAACTAAATTTGCCTCCTCTGGCCTCGCCCGTTTCTAAAAATCCTGTTTGTATCCAGCTTTAAGTTCACGTTTAAATAGACAAAACGTTGTGCGCTGAGATGCGACATTAACACTCGGTTTTCTACCTGTTACACAAATTAATGGCGTCTAAAATGTGTTTGGGAAAATAACTGCAATTTGTCAGAAATGTGTTTTGTGAGGTAAAGCGGCTCTGTGCTGGATTACAAGCTGGCAGCTTTCATTTCAAAATGAAATGCAAAAGATGTGGGAAACTGTACAGACAGTAAATTACAGATTTTAGGTGCAGCGTGTGTCTGAAGTGATGAAAAACTAACAAAATATCTTTTAAAATAATTGAGTATTATCTTTAGATGTTCTTGTAAGGCTGCGGTCACACAACAGGAAGCCGTAACTTCACCTCACTGTTAAACATCAGCAGTTAGACTTGTTTTAAACTTATTTTTAACTTGTTTTAAACTTATTTTCAACTAGTTTTCTTCTCCGCCCCTCTGTGATGTAATGTAATGTTCCATGTAAAGCACCTTGACCTG
This sequence comes from Craterocephalus amniculus, assembly GCA_036024015.1. Lineage (NCBI taxonomy): Eukaryota > Metazoa > Chordata > Actinopteri > Atheriniformes > Atherinidae > Craterocephalus > Craterocephalus amniculus. Next base: position 2,122 of record JAVQJG010019839.1, on the reverse strand, counting down.
TTGTTAACATAAAATGTGACGTAGAGATAAATTTGCCATCCAATTACACATTTCTACTTTTACTAAATATGAAGAAATGTTCTCCAACTGTTTTTCTGACAGTTTAAAGCACTAAAATCTGATAGTTTGAAGTCTGGCCCAAGCAGCCAGAAACCTGAAGCCTACATGGAAGTGCCAAAACCTGCAGTTCCCCCCTCCTCCACTAGGTGCTGCTGCAAAACAGAGCAATTCCCCACAGACTCTCATGGTAAAAAGAGCAACTTTACAGTAGAATGAAACATGTTTACAGCCTGGTACAAAAACCATTTTAGCTTTAAAAGCTCAGGTTTACCGTCATGACAACTGTGGGCGGAGGGAAAACATTCTCACTCATTCATTTACATGTTATTCAATCTTCATGATTATGGGTGGTCCTTTTGATTGACAGGTGTCAATGTTTAGTCTATTTTTTCTACAACATTATGATGATTATGCATATTTAATTACATTTTAATCCATGTTTTGTCTTGGTGTAACAAACTCTTAGTAGGTTTTCTTTCTCGGTGTTGCCTGTCAAAGCCGATTCCTTTCCACCAGGAACTCAGCGTGAAATCTAAAACCCGACCCAGCTTTGTGTTAACGAGGAGGCTGACAGGCAGAGAACGCCTGTCTGTGTGGGAGCGGCGCCATCGCATCTGATTAAAGTTCCCGCCAACATGAGAAAACATCCCCACGGCTGTTTGTTGTATATCGATTCAAATATTCCCATTGATAAGTTGGAGACGAAGAGGCTGCCTTTTGATCTCCGAGGGTCTGACACCAGAGTCTGACGCTCCGACATCGAACTCCGGGAAGCAGAGTATCAGGGAGGGAAGTTTGCTGCTAGAAAAACCAGTAATAATCTCTACAAACGTGCATCTGAGCCAGTTTGAGGGAATGTGAAGCTTGTCTCTGTCATCTGTGAAACAGGTCACATTCAACTCCAACGTCTCAGCGCTCAGACTGTATGAAAGGCCACGTAATGAATAGAGGCTTCTTCTCCATAATGAGCAGGGCCATTGATTATCCCGGAGGTTGGCCGGCTCTATTGATCGGCCCGCCGCTCTGACGGCGATAGCGCAGCGAGGTGGAAAGACTGATGATCTTCTTGTAGCTACACTGATGAAGGAAGTAGATCAGCCAGTTAGGACAAAGACTGGGGAGAGTAATGAGGGTAATTAATGAAGATGAAGCGGAGCTGCAGAGGGGACAGAATTAGCTTTAAAGATAGTTTGAAAGGACAAGTTATCGCTTTAACACACAAAGGCAGGCAGAAGTTTGGACACCCATTCTCATGCGCTGGTTTACTTCTTTATTTGGACTATTTTTAGTGTTAGGGGAGCTTAATGAGGGTCCAAATGATTAAATCACACCACTAGGATTTTTTAAACAGGCTACATGGGAGTAAAAAAGGCATTTTGTGTTTTTCTCTTTATCTGTCCAGCTTCACAGCAGCAGGATGAAGGTCTGGGAGCTGCATTGTCCAACTGATTCGCTTTGCCAAGGATAACTTCAAGGATGTAAACTTTGAGGCCTCAAGGCTCTCTTTGAAACTCGATTATTGTTGTTTATTACGGGGGAAGAGAAAGAGAGACTGAGAAGAAATGGAGACAAACATACAATGCATAAAGAGAAACAGCAACAACTAAACAATCTAAGCATAGACACCTGTAAGGAAACTTAACACCCAACTGCTTCTGTAAAAAACCAAGCAGACAATCACCAAGAGCACCTGCACAAACACAACATGGACAATCAAGCTAACATGTAAAAACATAAACCTTAACAACTGGATTGCTTAATTGCTCTGGCACCATCACTCATTTAATCAGTTTTTGGGATAGCTCCCCCTTCAGGCAGTCCAGGGAACTTTTCCAGACATTTCTATCCCATCCAGGAGGTTTCCATCAGGCCACAACATGTAGCGTTTATTCACTATAAACAGCTATGAATCTGAGCGAGTGGCCATGACTTGTGGAGTCCCTCAAGGGTCAGTCCTTGGACCTCTTCTGTTCAACTTGTATATGCTCCCTTTAGGTCAGATATTAGAGAATTTTAACATTAGTTATCACAGTTATGCAGACGATACCCAACTTTATGTGTC
>JAVQJG010019830.1:0-16204 GCA_036024015.1 Craterocephalus amniculus | reverse complement strand
TTATTATTATTATTATTATTATTATTATCACATGGTCAGGAAAAGAAATCAGAATGCAAAATATAGACTGGCATACAGTAAACGTGAAAGTCTTGTGATTATAAATGCTAATGGATTTTTGGGATCTAACATAAATGAAGAACACACCTTTGCATAAATAAGTAGGAAATGTAAATCTTCATCAGAAACCACTGCTTGCAACTGATAAAAAACAACAACTTTTAGACAGTGAAACTAGTCAAGTGTGTATCAATGCAATTGTTTCCTGTTTTTCAGAATCCATTTTTTATATTTTTGTTGTCAAAAACAATATAAAGCTGTCCTCTGTCCCCTCAGCCTTTTAATCATGACCATTATGTTTAAGCTAAGATACTAAAACCAGAGATCAAACAAGTATACGTAATTCTTAATGTTTTTAGTAACTGCCCGCAAAAAAATGAACAACACAGTAAACATCTTAGAAAGCTTATAAGTACTAAAAAAACTGAAATATCTAATTATTTAAAATGTTGGTGCTGTGTTGTGTGAGATGCAATGTTTTTTGTTTTTTTTGTTTCGTTTTATGATACGCAGATAGCACTAATGTCACAACTAATGTTTCATGTGATCCTGTTTGACCCCATTTTCTGGTACTGGTGCTTTGAATTAAGAAAGAAAAAAATGAAGAAGTTTATATTACCCTACTCTCAAAATAAGATGATAAGTGTGTCAGGCTCACTGCTGAGCTACACTTTCTTTGATATTGTTGCACTGTATTGTAGGATTTTGATGACAGCCTCTGAAAATGGAAATGTGCCTGAAGGAGGAGATAATAAGTGATAAATCAGATCATATAGAAGTAGAACTGCAAGACTCTGACAACACCAACATAAGCCTAAAAGCGAAACAGTAGACTGAAACATAAAGATGTCTGCATGGGGGTAAAAAGATTCATTCATTCTAGAGTTAAAATTGCTTTTGTGCTATTTTTTCTGATGATAAAATTCCTAAACTGTGTGGTACAGGATGAGGGGTTGCAAACATTTCTCTTGTTTTGGAAGCTCTCGGTGCAGCAAATAGGCATCAAACTTTGGAGCTGACCGCAAAGACCTTGAGCATGCGCGCCTATTAGAGCAAAAGTCTGACTGGATCCAAAATGAATTTGTACATGATGGCTCTGTCAAACACACACGCACCTCCCACCACCCCCACCAGCAGCTTACCTACACCCCCCACCCCAAGACGGGCAGACAGGTGCACGGCACGTGCCGGGGTAGAATAGTTCTGGAGGGGGTTGGCGGGCGATATTGATTCAATGTCTACTGTACTTGGAGAGAAAAAAGAGAGGGGGCCAACGGCACTTTTCTTACAAGGCTAACTCTAGACCAATCTCATCACACATTCTCTCAGGGGACTTAAGAGATTTTTTTATTTTACCTTCTCCCCCCTTTCCTTTTCCTCCCACTCTCTACATCACATTCTCTCTTTCATTTTTATTCTGTTAAGGCAAGAAAAAAAAAAGAAAAAGAAAAAATACAAGGTCGACAAAGGTTGTCCTCACAGCAGTCAACAGAGAGAGGAGGGGGTACAGATAGCTCTCCAGAAGACAGGCCTGAGAGCCGAGATATCCCACAATGCAGCTGATAAGAAAGTGGGCCATATAACCTTTGGTTGGCACGTGACAGGAATACAGACGGCGGACGGCATTGTGAAAAGGACGGGGATGGAGAGGAAAGATGCTACTGCTGCTGCCGCACTTGAAAGATGAAGTCAAAGTCAGAGGAGGAGGGAGGATGAAGAGGGAAACCCGTGATAAGCAAAAGAAGATGTTAGCTGCCAACGAAGCAGGGAGGTTGAAAGAGAGGGAAAATGGCTAAAGACGAGGGAGCAAAAAAACAGGTCATTATGAAAAAAACATCCCTTTATTACTCGTCACTATTTGTGCTTTTTTGGTTTAGTAAAAACTTTGAATTCTAATCTTCTGGTCATAATTAGCCTGGCAGATTGAAATCAATTCAGGCTGTTTCCTTTTGCCAGGGCATCACGGCTGATCGTATCCATGGCTGTGCTACAGCAGCTCTCTTCCCAGCCGTGTGCTAACACATATCAGCCTGATTTGCTCCACCGTGGGAATAATTGACCCTGAACAATTATTACACTGAGTGCTCTCATTTTTCTTTTCCTCAGTTTTCCCGCGGCCGTGCAGGGGCGGAGGCTCCCATCGCTCTCCGTGCTAAAGGAGGACTTGCTGTGGCACGGCAGAATCCCTGCAAAGACACTTCACAAATGAAGTTCTCCTCTCCATCTCAGGAGACTCCGTTGCCATTTGTTTTCATTATTTTGACAAGCCCTGTTTTAAGGAACTCTTCTCTTCACCCTCCGTTCGGCTTTCTCTCCAACGCTTATTCTATGCCCCCCCCATCCCCTCCCCATTCCACCCCCCATTTATATGGAGCTCATCCCGACTGAGGTGCAACGATGTGTTTCAGTCACAGCTCTCTGCCTCAGAAGACATAGGAGGGTGGGGGGGTTGGGGGGCATGGAGGCACTTCCTCACCTAGATGAATAGACACCTCCTATCTTTCTATCCTCCGTCACTTCATCTCTTTGCTGTGACTCCTGAGAGGTTCTGAATCAGTCCAGATTGGGTCAAGCCAGCCCTTCAGTCCTGTTTCTGGGATTTCTGATGCTTCTAGTGGCAAAATAATATAAATGAAAAACACTATTCATCACTTACTTCTCAGGAAATGTCTTTTTCCAGTCATGTGGTCAAACCATTATGCTAATAAAGTGAGAGTATCTTAATTTTCATTGAGCATGAATATTCAATATTATTCGAAATAACAATTATAGTAATTGTCAGGTAATCAGTGCTAACCGGTGGATTTCTCGCGCCTGTTCAGACAATGTGCTCTCTAAAAAGGAGAAGGGAAGGTGGAAAATACACAGTACAGCGGGGGACTGAATGTGTGGCTGAAACAAAGCAATCGTCTGTTGTGCGTTTCCCAGCATGTTCACGTTCAAGCTAATGCTTTCTTGTCGGTCCTTAAAGTGAGGTACCAAAGTATCTTAAACAGACTGATTTGTATATTCCTGAAACAAAGACCTCCAACATCAACGTTTCATCAAGGATAAACAAATCGACCTTTCTCTCATCTGATTTCACCTCCACTGCATTATGCTTCCTGTTTCAAAGCTGGTCTTGATTTGTCTTTGGTTTCACTTCGGCTTCAGCACCACACTGAAAGCGTGATACATGAACTGAAAAGGAAAAGTTTAAATCTTGTGGGAAAGAAGGCTGTTCACACATCTGGCTGACTGCTATAGAATCCAGCAAATACTTTTTTCTGCATGTATGGGTGGGGTTTTACACAATGGACTGTGCAGAGGTTCAGACAGAGGAGAGCAATTTGATTTAAAATTCATATTGCTTCATTCTGTAAGTAATATTAATTTCACACTCAGTGTAAATCACAATGAATCTATCCCCAGCATGAAGATGACAAATCTGTTTTTGTCTATTTTGTTAGAAGATGATAATAAAAATTGATTCAGTCTGCAGCATACAGTGGCCCTGATATGTCACATAACCATAACATGGCTGACTAAATACAGTTTTTAAAGACATCTAACTATTTTTATTTGTAAGCCTATATGGCTAAGACAGATATGGTTTGTTTGGGGTTTCTAGTTGGCAACCACCACTCTTTATAAGAACCATACGTAATGCATGCAAACTCTAGGAAAGGTTAACTGTTCCAACAAAGGATGTTTTTTGCATTTGTGGAAAGCTCGCACAGTCAAAATTGCACAGAGACCTTGCCTCCTGACCTGCCCATGGCAGCTTTTTACCACAGGTTCAGCCAATCACAGCTGTCATGGCCAAACGGTGGTTTAATCAGCTATGCTTTCAGTTTAATCATAGACTGTTCAAAATATGCTAATGGCCATATCAGATTTTTTTTTCTTCCTCTTGCTGGAAATACTGAAGAGTGGATTCACAAGTTGCATGTGATTATGTGCATGCACCGCAACCCAGCAGGGGCTAACTAGAAAGTGTGTTTATTTAAACCGATCACAACCCCCGTACTCCCGTCTGCAGGATTGCACAGGTCTTCTAAGATTAAATAAGCAATTTCAAAAGAAATATTTCCAACAGTTTTGAAGCTTTTCTGCAGTTGATTATTATTTTCTGCCGAATACCTCAGCATTGTTTTCCCTTGGTTTATCCACTCACCCTTCTCTCAAATTGCATAAGGTAGCTATTAAAAATTACTTGTGTTTACATCACACTCTACTGCAAATATCTATGGTGAATCACATAAACTGTTCTCAATCAATTGCGGCTCTGCTGGTGTGAAAAAAAAGTACTAGCGATCTTTGATCAAATACCAAATTTCAAGTAAAAAAAAGACCACCAAGAATACATAAAAGTAAAAGTTACAGAAAAATAAAATCCACACAACTGGAGTTGAACGCTCATTTTAGTACTGACAAATGATGGCCGTCATTGCCGTCACTGCAGCCCACATACTGTATATAACGATCCCAAGTACTATGTCAAACTGCGTCATGTTAGATAAGGAGTGACTACTTGCAGGAAGTTACTGGTAGTGTTGCATATTGTGACACCTGCAAGAGAGGAGGGGATTCAATTCATAATTAGTTTATTGGCACAAATTCCACAAATATTGTGTCGAAGGAATCATGCTCTGTCATGGATGCAAGTGCTGTTTACTAAATAAAGGCATTTTAGTGGACAACTCAGCAGTTTTTGTGGAAGTGAGTGGATAGGAGAAAAAATAATTTTCAAGAAAAACGCATCAACCACTCAGCATGAAGTCTTATCTGTGAAAATATAAATCTGTTCAAAAAAGTTAACAGCGGTGGTGTTGTAAAAGTAATATATCCTACAATTTCATTGGAGAAATATAAGTAAGATTAAAAAGTACTAATTTTATGTGCCCAAGAGACAGTTTCACTAACTTTAATGACAATTAATGAAGTTGTAACAGGGCAGGCAATGTGGTATTTCAAGAAATTACTAAACACAGTCATTTTTCTAGTGAAGGAAATTCTAAGTTGCAACACCTACCTCATTGTCATCCAGTCTTGCAGCTGACCAAATCACTCAGCATCTTTTTGTGCAAACATTTTCAAAAGTAACTGTCTGGCTATTGGAGACAGCTACACTGCATGAGGTAAACTGTTCGATTTATTTTAAGCAAGACAGCCATAACATCCTCAGGCTGCCTGAATTTCTCTCACTCTGGTTTGCTGTGGCAAAAACCTTTATGATTTTTTTCAAACCTTTGTTTGTTATTCCCACTTTACACTGATTCAAATTACCACAGAATTTGATGAACTTGGAGGCACTAAATAAAGTAAATCTTTTGAGCTTCTGTTTTTAAAAAAAAACCTTCTTGTTCTCCCATGAAGGGTATCTTGTCGTCTCTGCACCTTACAGATAAGAAAATCAGCTTTTCTGAACTACTTTCCAGGGGCAGGTCATTATGTATTCATCACACTAATGATATATTCAACCTGTCTTCCATATTGACACAACACTGTTGTACTCAGATTATTCAGGCTTCACTCTGAATCTGAATTTCAACCATTTGTTGGACACAGATACTGTACCTGCTTCTGCCAGGTATTCAGATATACTGGTCATTACTGGTTGCATCATATTGCAGCAAAGACAGTGAAAAAATCATGTGATTAGACATATTCAAATTATTTTGCTTGTTTGGTAAAGACATATTCAGGAAAACTAGCATGTCGGTGTATTGGAGAAGATCTGAATCCAGAAAATGTCATTCTTACTTGTAATATATTTTACATTACATCACATGACATATATTTGGTTGATTTGTTCAGATTGAATTTTATTTAACTTCAAATTAAATCAGTGAGTCTGACAAGAAGTTTAACTTAATACTCTATTGTATACTTTGTGTGCTGTATACTTTATTGTGTACATTTGTACTCTACTTCACTGTAAATACAAATAATTAACGAAGAGAAACTAAAATGATCTGTCATGAAAAATAAATTGCTCCATGTCCCAATATTCTCAAAGCAGACAAAAATGAAAAGTCTTGTCCCTTTTTTAAATGCACTATATATTATAATTGAATGCTGCATTGTTTACATGATACATCTCATAATTCAAAAGTGGACTTCTTTTACATGTATTCCAAATATACAGAAAGAAGTTATTATATTTCATCAAAAATGTCAAATCATTTCTAAAAACTAAATATGCAAGCGTTATTATGCAAATGTCAATGTACAATATGGCTCTTCTTACATCAAATCATATATTGACAACATGTAAAATCACTGTTAGACATCTACAAGACAGTGAGGAACAGTCGGCTTGCAGTGAACGGGACAGGAGGGGAAAAAAGAGAAAGCAGGAGCAACATGCTCAAGGCGACAACAGGGATAGTTTACCACCAGCGTTCTTTTGCTTGGCAATGATAGCCAGTGGAGCAGAAAAGTGAATTACCCTTCTCGTCCTGCACTTCTTAATCTAATATCTCCGATGAGCAGCTTCATCCCCGGATTGGACGAGGGAGAACACACTCGTGCTGTGTCACAAAACATTAGACACTGTCGCTGCTATTCATTTCTATATGGTAATTCCAAGGCACACCTCTTACTCTGGGTGCCAAGGGATATCTCTCTGCAGCTTTTCTATTTTCAATACTATATTGGGAGAATTATCATCCATTGATGTATATTTAGCTTCCTCTTGTTGAACCTCGGAGGAATATGTAGTGGCTGATTGAATAAAAGGGCATAAGTTTCCATTTCTCATCCATTTTGCCCTCATTTTTGTTTCCCCATGAAGGAACTTATGCTCCAGGGTAATAAAACAGTATAAGTATGAATGAAACAAAATGGATTTGATTGTTAGTTACCAGTGTTCTTTCCTTACTCATGTTTAAACAAGCCCCTTTTCCACCCAGACTGAGCAAGTCAAAACAGTGGCAAAATGCCAGATATTTAAATGGTCTGATGACTGTGTGAAAGAGAAAAGGTTAGTTGGTCTTTAGCCTTTAGAGATTTGATAGAACAGGCTTTATGAGTTTCTCTTGTCCGGACTCAGTAGCTCAACCATGAGATTCTTCTACATGGTTTTAAGGACAGCTGAGTGTCTTTGTGGGATCATTGTGGGTGGTGACTCTCTCATAGGTGACTGTTAAGTGTTGCTGTAGCGGTGCGGTGGATGGTATAACCTGGCCCACCCCCACCACTCTCACTCCTTGCCTCATAGCAAAGCAATTGGCAGGCAAACAGCTGCTTGGTCTAAGCGGGCTGCATATCAATGGCTCTAATTAATTGGATTAATGGAGAGGGTTCTGGGATTTGGGGAGAGGCTGGAGGAAGCATTTCAGCGGAAACAGAATTGCCATCCCTGAGGGCAAGGGTGGTCGTGGGGGAGCTGGGAGGGGGCACATGGCTGAATATGGATGAGGAAAAATTGAGTTAAAACAGAGGAGACTGCGGCATTCATTAGACCGCCCACCCTCTGAAGTAGCTGCTTAATATGCACGCTATTACTATGCAAATCAGCGATAATGAAACGCAGAGGATTTTTTTAATCAGAGGAAGAACAAGCAGATGTTGGGAGGGCTTGGGAAGAAGTGCTATGAGTGTTAATGTGTGTTTGTGTGTGGGACTGTGTGTGAAAATCCGAGTCGACTGGATGTGCAAGGTGTTGAGTCTTCCTCTGGAAAGAAATAAAGTAATGCAATCAGGTCTTCAAAACAGTTACAGCTTCTTTGTTTGAACTGTGTGTGAACAAGCTACTTACGGAAACTGATTAATCTTCTCTGCAGGAGTTGCATTAAGAAATCAGAATTAAGAACAGGTTATTTATTGGAGAGATTTGTGTGGGTACCTTGGGGAGAGATAAAGCTTGATGGACTCGTACTGAACCAATCTCTGCACTGCCTACAGTGAAATGGTAAATCCCTGCAGCAATCCTCCCCAACTGGAGAGTCAACATTGGGATACACCAGCTGTGCTGGATGATCTTGCCCTGCTGGCAACAGCATAGAGTCGTGTGTGAGTGTGTGTCTGTGTGTGTTTGTGCTTGTGTGAGTGCTTTCTGGGCTGCACAGTGAGCTGAGAATGATGCTGTGTGTTTGTGGCATCACGTATACGTCAGTGAGTGTACGTATGGTTGGGTAAAGACTCCTGCACAGAAAGCTTCTGCCTATAAGTGGCTCCCCGTGGCTCCGTGCTTTCACAATTTAATCAAGGCGTTTCTCTGTGGGCCCGTTACATTAAGTGTTCTCTCAGCACAAGTGGAGGAATCAGGCAGACTAGATGAAGTCATCGATCATCGGGCAGCTGCCTTTTTAGCGGTAGCTGCCCTGCAGCGCTGAGTGGGAGCAAAGTGTTGGGCTGGCAGAGGCTGCGTGGACAAGCCTGGTTACCATTCAGTGGTGTCACTCATGGGTTTCACTTCCTTTCAAATGGATGGTGCATCCCGCACTGTTAATTGAGACAAATTAAACAACAGACACAAGTTGATTTTATCTTGGTCAAGATCGATACCGGGAGCCATTTGGACCACTGCAGACAAGGATGCAAACACTTGTGCTGTGTGGAGTTGATCTTAAGTGTTGCTTATACGTGGTCGGGAAGATATAAGAAGAAAGAGGGAGAGTAGATGAATGAATGTGTCAGCCCTTTGCTTCGATATATACTTGTCATTTGGTGGAGAATGTCAAGTGGGTCCTCCCTGGTAAGCTTAATAGAATATTACGAGAGTGAATCTCCATTCTGTTTGACTCCCCATGGCACAGTAATAACAACAATCTAATGATGCACAATACATCAGGTGCACTGAAGTCCCACTATCCTGGAGCCAGGCTGGAATTTGATCTTAGGCTTGATAATGAGAATGGTGATGATGATGAGGTGGTTGAGTGATGATGATGGTAGTTTCTCTTGTTAGTGTGTCTCAGTCCTAATTACAGAGGGTTATTACAAGGCTGGATTTAAGAGCTACTGTAGGTAGCACAGGCAGACTAAGATGGGTCTCACTGATTAACTGCCCCTAAATAAAATCAATTTCTTCCGTGCAGGTTTACTGCTATTACAGGGAATTATTTTGCATGCTCAAAGTTCTGTCTATTACAAATCAAATCACCATCTTATCCTCCTCGGTAAGAGAACAGTTTTAATAGTGATACAAGGGATAGTTTGAGATCTACAGTCAATTTTCGTTGACCTGATCTGTCTCTTGTGAGCTGTTTATTTATAGACTATTTGGCCTTGACAACAGAGGGGTCCTGTACACCTACTATCTACTTATTTTTCCACCACTAAATGGCAATAGTTTTGATAAAGTCTGGCACACTGAAAGAAAATGATAAACATAACAGCACATTTGAAAATATATAATTATTTATAAATAATATAGACTAACATGCTAGCATGTATAAAGGCTCAAACTCTGTAATTATATGTTTAATGAGATCTCTTTGCATCTGCACTCCACACTTCCACTCTACAGAGGTGTTATGTTAAAACTGCAGAAAAAGATGAAAATGAAAGATACAGATCTGTATCGTATTCTGATGCAAAATGTTAACTGCTACTATACAACTTTTTCTACTCATATTTCAATGTATTTTCACCCCATATTGAATATGTTTCATATCATTAAGATATGCACACTAATGTGAGAACATTTTGAAAATGTAACAATATCCTATTTATGCTCTTATCACAACCGGTTTGTCATAAAACATTTCATGTGATTCCTCGGTTTGTTGTTGCACTGTCAACATATCAGATTTTCACAAGCATTCATGATCATGATATTACTTTATCAATGGAAAAAAATTAATCCTTTCATGCAAGAATAAAAAACATGGTGCCCCTTTTTATTTCATACAGTAATTTACTTCCATAGACTTCTACAGTGATGTTTTGTTATTTCTTAATCATATTTGACTTTTTATTCATTTAATTTATTTTAATATTTTTTTCAAAATTATTAATTAGATAAAATGCTTTTCATATTTCTATAACATAAATATTTTATAAAAATGTAGGTGTATCATTTTCTTTTCATGTTTAGCAAAAAAGAATGTTTAGTCAATACAATGAATGTACATATATAATTGTTTAATCTATAGTAAGTGACTGCAGGACTCACTGATCTCACCTGAGGTGGCAAAATTACAAATTTTCCAACCCCACATAAGAAAACAACTGTCAAATAGGTGTCCACTCTAGTGTACACTAGGCATGAAAGGGTTAATTGACCTTTTTTTCTGAAAAAAAGTATTCTTTCTGGTAACTGAATATCCACAAATGGGAGGTGAGGAACTGTGTAAAATGTACAAAGAAACCCACAATCATCATAATAATGATTTGATTTTATAAACTGAGTTCAAATAATGATATTATCATATTGATATTTTATCCTTTTAATGTTACACTTTTCATCTACAGTATACTAATAGTTAATAGTACCTCTAATTCTCATGTTCGAATAAGGAAACAGTGGATGGCGGGTAGATATATTGAAGAATGTGTCTTGATGGACACCTTTCATTGCCAAAATTATGAGTAACATAGTGAATGTAACGGTAGGAATGAACTGCACCAAAACCACACTGGTTCTGGAGTCATGGCTGACATACAGTATCGAGGTTTGCTGGCTAAAAGTTTACACTAAGAATCGGTGATGCATTACACTTATGATGGTCAGAAAAAAACAGCCCCTCAGCCACAATGTTGATAACTTGGACTTTGGCCATCTCTCATGACACTGACACTGGCTCAACCAGCCAAGCCCTACCACCGACTCTAACAGTGAAGGTCAAAGAGGATAAGCCCTGATGTGCTCTGTCGCTCTATAGGGACACTTTGGCATGTCTGCGCACTGTGTATGTGTGAAAGGTGTGTCGCTGGTATGAGGGGGAGAGCATAAAATCATCTTGTACTATGGCTTAACAGTCACATGTAACATTGGGATGTTCTTACAGTAATCACATTTTCTTCTGTCACTCCTTTCAACATTGCCAAGTTAATGGCTGATAAAAATGAAGCCTCTTCTCAAAGGTCCTCTTTTTTCCATAATTTGAGCTAAATGGCACTTCCCTGTATTTGCCTTGTCCTTTTTGTGACCTTAGGGCAGCTAAGTGACAAGATGTGTTTATACAAAATGAAATATTTATAAGACAAAGACTTTCATTTCAACAAATCATTCACAATACTTTAGATAATACATTTATATTTACTTCAAAGAGTGCCTTGATGAGCAAATAATCTATAATTTCTTTTTGATTTAAAGTACCAGAAAGAAGTAAATTCATTTATTAAAGTGTTAATCCTCTTTATGGAGACCACCTATTGTTTGTTAATATGTGTACGAGTCATAATGGTTTTAAAAAGTTGCCAGATTGACATGTATATTGACAGATTCTTATTAAACAGTAGCATGAATATGTTACTGAACCTTTTATTCCTATTTAGTTACTTTATAACAGATACTTTGTTAGTCCACACACCGAGACATTTGTTATCTATAGCACAATCCTGCCATCTATCTTGCACATTGTGTTGTTTAGGGTGATGTCTTGAACACAAAATCAGTTTGGATGTGTGTCTGTGCATGCTTGCTTTGGTTTTCTTTGTTTGCATCTGGCCTTGGCATGAAGGGGCCGGGAGCTTTGGTCAGCGAGGCGCTGGCTGATGTCAGCTGGCCAGTGGGCGCACGGCTCAGTCGCATCACATTGCCATCACGGGCATCCTTTGGCTCCACTCTGATGTGCTCAGTCTCTTGTCTCCAGCTCCCATCCCCCCTTCTTTCCTTCTTAACGCAAGCCTCTTTGTCTGTCTCTGCATGCCTAGATGTGGATTTATGTACTGGTAACACTTTGGAACCAATTTATCAATCATTTTTAAATTACCTGACCAATTATTGTTGGTGTAATACCCAGCTAATTCCAAACAGTTACACACAAAACCTCTGACTGAAAGAATTACTCTGGATGATGTGCAGGTGCTTCACAGTTCTAATTTCACACAAGCCAAAATCTATTTACTTCCAGTTGAGCTTGTTCTCTTTTTTTTTTCTGCATGAGGAAAGCATGGACCTCCTCGATATCTATCCCGCTTCAATTAGCAACAGATGCCTCCTTGCAGAGTGCTAACCCTAATTGCACGTGATGAGCAATGCTAATCGCCCTGGTGCTGCCTGACCTTGCTACAGCTGTGAGGGGGAACTTTTCCCATAGCCCCTTCTCAGACACCAGCCAAACACACATGCACACACTCTGAGCTTCCCAATATTTAAAATCGAGGGTGGCTGGGAGCACTGGGAATGGGGCTGGTTTGGTGACCGCAAATTAGCTGTTGTAATTGCATATCCCTCCCTGTGCCCATAATTTTTCAAGCCTGTTTGGTGCAGTGAAGAGAGTTTGTTTGTTTTGGTGTCAAGGCGGTTTAGAATCAAAATGAGGACCTCCGGTCCACATGTGGACCCCCAAGCCAAATAGTTGGGTGGTAGCCTTAAATAGCCCCGCCTTTTCCGACTGCACAGTGCGGCTCTGATAGAAACTGAAAAATGGTGGAACTGGGTGAAGGAGCACACGCATCAAGGATTTTTATAGTTTTCTTGGGTTTTACTGCTGGCTGATACAAATACACAAGAGAACAGTAAAAAATTCTTAAAATTCTGAAAATGATCCAACAACAGATATGACACAATAAACATCTAAAAATCCCACACATGCATTTGATTTTAACATCTTCTGAGGATGCTGATTTTTGCATCATTGCTGTTGCATCATTTGAGCATAATAAAGGTTTTGCCTGTTTTCATAATTACATTGCTTCTTCTCAGACTGAAATGTTGCAAAATATGTTACTTACTGCTCCATGTTAATGTGTGCACTCTTCAAAATACTAATACAGTGGCTTAAGCAGAGCTTATATGTGTGTCAGGCAAAATAAGCATGCTTTGTGTGCTTGTAGACTACCAAGCATAAGAGTAAGCCAGTGATAGGCTTACTAAAAAGTCAATTTTTTCTTATTTACCAAAGACAATGACTTGCAGATGATGCTGCTCTCCTCAAAAATGTGCAAGCTAGCGAGCAACCAAACAAGCATAAATCACATTAATTAGCTTTGCAGCTGTAGTTCGGTCCTGTTGATGCCTCCGTGGCTTCAGGAAGATAAGAAATCCTTATGCTTCAGTGTAAATACAAACAGCAAATAAAGACTGAACAAAAAAGACCAATTAGAGCTTTGGGTTAAAAATTTAGGCTTGTATTTAGATTAATTATTCTCACGAGTGTCTGGAAATAGACGTTTGATTTAATCCAAAGACTCTAAATTACCTGAGTAAATCCTATTTATCCAGCAGGATTTAACCATGATTTAATCTTTCCTTCCTTTAAACTGTGAGCTAAACTTGACTGAGCAACATCCAAACATTGCAAAATGAAGCAAAATTGAGAGTTTAGTTTGTCTGAATAAGCAATGAAACCTTACATGCTATTTAATTCTGTAACACTACTAATACACCTTACATCTAATCATATTTTATTGTGAGTTACCATGAAAACAATTGATGTGTTCATCATTTTTGGTGTTCTTTTGGAAAAAAAATATTACATGGTGATATTTGCAACATTGCTGTATTTCTATTTATTTCTTTTTGTTGTTTTTGCTTTTTTCTGATTTCATTGCAATATGTGGATATTTATAATGTCCTTACATTGCTGCCAACCCTTAGAAAATGTACTTGCAAATATGCTCCACAGAAATGCAGGGCTATAAATAGACCTGTCAGATGAGCATTTCCCTTCAAGAAGGTGGTCTTATAGGTAACACTCCTACACAGATGTTTTAGGAAGTGAGTGTAAGTAAGTGGTGGGATGCAGGGAGCACGATCTGTCTGTTATACTTTAGATTGTTCATGATTATCTACTTAGTATACAGAGAAAATAAAGTGAAAATAAAGATGTAGTTGATGCAAAGTCTTTTTTTGACTTTTTTTTTGTTTCTGTGTCTGTCTCTCAGCAGTTGTTCCAAACATTAAAAGCAAGCAATCATCAGGAAGACAGAATTCAGTTAAAGCATCCTTAATGGGTATATTGCAGTAGCTACTTAATGTCCCCATTATAAAAATACAAAAAAACAAAATTATTGTTTAGATTTCTGTATAGGATCTTTTTTTGTCATTTATTTTTTGCACTATTGATCCCCTGTACAATACTAACCCTCCGCCCCACTTCCTCCCACACACGCATAAACAAGTCATTTTGTGAGTATTCTTATTGGCATAATGTAATTAGAATGAAACTAATTGTCCAACCAGAACTGACCGGCCTTTGTGGACAAGGACCGCCTACTTATGGTTACGTTTTCATGGAACCTTTAAAAACAGCTAGTAAACAAGGAAACAAGGCTGTGATAACCATTTAATTTGATAGCGACTATAATGCTATCGGGTTATTGGAACACAGTTTATTTTTCTGGATGTTGACACATTGCTGTTGTTAACAGGGCACTCCCAAGCCCAGTCTGTTGCATAATAACAGAAAATAATGCATTTGTAGTTAACATGTTATTGTATGCTATTTCTGATTCTACAGAAAAACAGCACAACAGTCCACTACTAATATCTACCTGTGAAAGAATCTATCTGATTGTACGTTTTACTTATTCAATTTTTTCCATGAATTACATGAAAACATTATTTTAATTTGAAAGGTCTGGCTTCAGAGGCCAAATGCAGTCTAAGCCTTTCGTAAAATTGTACTTTTACATTATTTCTCATTTTGCTGTAGAGCAGGGATGTCAGTCTATCAAAGGTTTGAAAGCGCTTGGCAAAAAAAAAAAAAGTCTTCAAAGCCTGATAGTATAGCTGCCAGATCATCTCTGGTAAAGAAAGCACAACACCCCAAAGCAATTAATGTTTGTAATTGAAGATATTGCCAAAATCCACAAAAACAAGAATTTTGACAAAGATATGGAGTTGATTTATCACTCCAAAACATGAGTACCACCCACATGACAGAATATTTTCCTTCAGTATGTAAATAGTTTTTTATTTTTTTTTATTTTTATTTTTTTTACTTTTTTAATCTCTGTGACCCAAGAGGAGTATATCACTGTAGATTTAAAGGACAGCAATAAAATGTCAGCACAAAACTGTCATCTGGACCTGACATTACTGTTGTCAGTGTCAGTGTACTGTTGTCAGTTACTACAATTGCCTTGACTAATTCACACAGAAGGAAGTTCTCAGCTGAAGGCTCCCATCTTTGGAGCTCAATGAAGCCTGGGCACACACTGCATATGACCGCATCCTTTGTCCACCACAGTTAGAGACCGCTTTGACCACCACTGGTCAGAACACTAAACAGCATGACCAAGGAAAATTCTCAGTGGTCATATTATTACTTTCCACTACTCTTTGCAGCAAAACACATTTTATTGTTTAGGCTCCAACTACATAATCACGGAATGTGTTCAAAGCAAAACAGTTCAGAACTAGTTTGTTCTAGTTTGTTCAAGATTTCTAGATTTCATAAAGGGTTTCATTTGAATGATTTACGGAGAAAGGCAGGGTGGTAACACTGCACTAATATGGATTGGTTGTCAACCAGTGAGAGTAATATAATCATCTTGTTGTATTCCTGATCACTTCCATGTGTTTACAGGAATGCTGTATCTCCAAATTAAAATGGGTTCATTGCAAGTATGTTGGAACCATTTTCTGAATGTGTTAACTCTTCTTTTCTGGTGTACCATCCTCCTCACGCCTGCAAAGCACTATAGTGTTGATCAGTGGCGGATTTAGGAAGTTTGGGGCCCTAGGCGAAGGCAGACATGGGGCCCTTTGTTGGACAAAACGCATTGAGATGATTTACCTTTATACAGCTCAAATTTGGACACCAGCAAAAAGTCGGTTGAGGATGTTCTCAGTGGTGCTGAAATGTGAACACACAAAACAACAGGTAAATTAGCGCCTTAAGATGCCACCATTATGAATTGGTGCTTTACAGATAAAGTTGAACTGAATTGAATTAGATTATACAGATACAAATATTTTACCAAAATGCACATGTATTATTATTTTTTTTACCTTTTGTCTTCAGTGGAAACGATGTATACACAAAATTATTATTTAATGCTAATATTTATTTTACAAATGTACCGATAAACTTAGAGTTGG